>DWON01003811.1:0-17332 GCA_018251015.1 Phocides pigmalion okeechobee | reverse complement strand
TGAGATTGGACGTGGTTGTCCATGGGCTGCAGTGACCACTTAACATCAGGTGGCCTGCATGTCCGTTTCTTACTTTTTCACAATTAAAAAAATAAACTGCGATGTACGCGGAACTTAAAAACACATTCGCGACTTTTGGCTGACTGCTTGTACGTTTAGTAGGTACTACCGCTGGCTTCTTAATTCACCGTGAAAAAAATCTGATTTTGATTGCATGTCTATGGTTCTCGGATACACTTAAAAGTGTCCGTCTTAATTTTCAGGAGTACCAACACATCTTCGTACTATAGGACTTAAGTTCTATCTGAAGTTGTACGTATGCGAGTTGAATTGAATGTACGTTTGTTCATCTAAATATTTTCACGTGACTCATTGTGTCTTGCAGGTAATTTTGGAGGGGATCAGAGGTTCCAACTCCACACATCTGTTTCCCTTGATTTTCAGAATTTTCGTTTATTTAGATTATCAAAAACCCTACATGCGAGGGCATTACTCCATAATTTTTTCAGAAGTTTTGTGAAGTTTACCATTTGCTTTTGGCCAGTTCGCCCTGTTCTTTCTAAGAGGATATCTGTGTCATACCGTCAGATAGTATTAAGTTGATGAAGATGATTATCGTTATCTTTTCTTTTTTAGAGGATTTTGATTGTGGAAAGTAAATTTGATATACAAACCAGATTCCCTATCTACAAACTAAATGATAGTCTTGCATGTGCTTTTTAAACGATCCATTTAAAATTATTTCATTCGAAATGAGTTCTACACTTCCGCCTCACGCAATGACCGTTCGGGGAATCAGTAGTTCATATCGGATAGCGGAGGGAGCAGTTTCGCGATCATTCCAGACGATATTGGCCGTGTACTAGCCAGGAACACCGGGGCAACTGTAATAACATGAAATAGTATACCGGGGAGTGCATTACGACCGGTGCATTAAGGGCTGCCATCCGTTTTGATTTCCACGGATGAGTCCTGCGTCCTTATTCATTAAACAGACCTATTTAACGCTTCTAATTTTGGTTTTTTGGAAATGAATGACGCTATTAAAAATCTCATAAATGAAATGGGCGGATAAAAAGACAAGTTTCTTGAACTTGTTTCCAGATCTACCTAGAGGTTACTTATGGAACTGACAGTACATTAAGAAAAGTCATGTCCGCGTAGGTATATACAAAATAAATTGATGAATTTAATTTCAATTGAAGCGTTTTTTTTTTCCAATATCCTGTATTAATATGGCAAGAAATAGACAATCCATTTTATTTTATAAATCGTTTGGAATATGTAAAACAAGACAGTATTGACACAACATAGTTTTAGAAAATGTAAAAGAATGAAAGGCATCCAAACTTGCAATCAATATTAATTTGTTGCAAGCAATATTAATTTGTTTTTAAGACCGATAAGCCAGATTTCAATAGTGCTAGATTATTAAAAATTGGGTGAGTCCAACAGGAGCTCGGTGTTGCAATTCCTGGTGTTTTTCCAAAAATACATGCGTACTAGAAATGAATTGTCGCGTGATTTGTAGAAAGAGGAAAAATTACATGACAATTCTCGATAAATTTCTTAAAGTTATGTACAGTCTTGCAATCCGCATTTGGCCGTACAGTGACCAAATTCTTTCCATCCTAAGAGGATAGTTGTGCCCAGCACTAATAAATTGGTGACTATGTTGAACCCGGATTTTTGGGGCCCATTGTCCGTAGTTAGTTTCGTTGATGGCAGGCGTAGGTGCATTACCCACGTATCAGATCCCGTGCGCCGGAACGTGCCGCGTGCTAATGTGGCTCCGGCACGATTCCGATTTGTTATCGCACTGAAACTTAGACGAAAGGTAGAAGTGCTTTAATGTACAAGTATTAAATTTAAACAGTCGCAATTACATTCTCTTATTCAATACAAACTCCAGTGTTTACTTTATCGAGATCAGTCGAGCTTAAATGATTTTAGATTTGAGTTTACTTTGAACTAGAATATTAAATTTTATGGACGGTTTAACTCCTTACGTTTATTTTACGAGTATATCCAAGATTTGCTACAAAAGAAACCTCTAATTATTTCAATAAAAAACATTTCAACGTAATAATGAGTTTTGAATTTAGTTTTATATTTAGATCTTACATCTGCTCGGCTGATACACCTAGCGTTAGATAAAATATTATATAGACTAACTTCAACATTTGTGAGCCTGGCAATTCGAAAAAATCGAACTTCTAGCTCTCTTCACCTCCTCATTTGCCACTCATCTCCCTAAACGATATCCTGCAGCCTACCTGAAAGGAGGACTCCTCTGCAGCTAAGCCTAGATGGACTAGCTGTTAGTTGGTGCTAGAATTTGCTGAAGTAAAAAGTCAAAATGTAACAGCTTGTTTATTTTTTATTCTTTAAACAGCAAATTAGACCTTAATATGTTCCTTAATTTTAAAAGGCCACATTATTTTTAGTATATAAAAGTGTGAACAGAATATAACTACAGGTACTTTATAGATAATCCTATAAAGTACCTGTAGTTCGGGCCAACAATAACCTTCATAGTGACGTTTGATGAAATATTCGTTGGAAGGTACTTGTTTTTTCTTATTTAATAGTATGAAATATCACCACTCAGTTTATCGATTCTAATCGCCGACATTGAGGCTTTTGTTATGTATATTCTTGAGGTGTCTCACACCGCAGGGGTCTGTGTTAGTACAAATTAGCCGAAACGATTTCAATTTGTACCGTTGCATAATTTGGGAAACTGAATTATTCATATTGCATTATATCGAAAAGAGATATTCAGATAAGAGTTCTATTGAAACTTCACACCAAAACAATTGGCAATCGAAGCGAATGTTACATGGAGTCAAGGTTGCTGATGTTATCTGTGGATATTCAAAACACTGTCGTTTTTATTTCATTTAAACAGCAGGTACCAGTACACCTGATCAAAACAGAAAGTCAAATAAATGAAGGATAAACGTTTATTAAGTTTCGCTTTTAAATTTGTATACCTGATGTATTGAGAGGACATTTTCCTTCTACATATCCACTATGGTGTTTTTAAATATTCATAAAAAATAGACCTAAAGTTATTTCTGATGGAACCTTTGCATTAAAAACTAATAAAAAAAACCCGTATAACTTATTGACGATAAATGAAACCCCAAAGTTGAAATGAAAGCTATAGCCGTATTATTATCATCATAAACCCACTGTTTGCCTAACAATACCTATTATTATTTTTTAATGAAAGGCGTAGTCCACGACGCTACACAGGGAAGGATTTGTTCTTTACAGACCTTTGAGATCTTCATGAAATACTATTGGGCATCCAGATTTTTTCACGATTTCCTTCAAAATTAAAGCGAGTGATAATTAAGCTGTTACTTTAAAAATCAGTTGTACGTACTCGAAGCCCCGATTCCATATATCAGAGGCCGGTTTAACTATTAAGCTATCAGTGCATATACAGCTCCGATTACAAGCCATTATTACACAGCTAATGCATGTGTATTAAAATTACTTACGGAAGCAACTGATGAAGTAATAAGATAAATAAACAGCAACGTTGGTTATAGAAATCTCTAGGAAATAATCACATTGGCAAGTTGTTTGTTTCCTTTCCTTTCACTGTTGACTGCCCTCGGCGATGTTTTGATTTTAACACCAGCCTATCTTTTCGTTTACGTACGTAACAGTGGGTATTGTGGGTATTGCGTACTCTAGTTGCGTGCTTTACGAGATCCTAGTGTTGTGTATTTTCCGTGGGTAGAAAACCTACATAATCCGAAATCATTCCAAGTACACCGGGTACCTTTGAACGGATTTATTTCCGCGCCAAAAACGTAGTAGTTTGAAAAGTTCTTGATTAACAGTGGCACCAGTATTGCAATTAACAATTAACATATCAGATTTTGAACACATAAAATCCTTTATGAATGGGATTAAAAATTATTACCTGATAATTGATAAAAAAAATTGTCATCACGGAGGGCCCGGATTAATTATATCAATCAATGAAATGGATGGATATTGATGAATTTATGATTACAGAAAACTGATAATTAAATATGATGTAAAATAAATAAAAACGCAACTAATCAAATCAAAATCAATCAGAATAATTGTTCTTATATATACTTACGTAATATAGGTGTAACACATGAATGTTTTATACAGACTTTGCCGGAGAAGAGGCATGACGGCGTAAGAGAGCGTCTTACAACATGCCGTCACGGCATACGATTCGATGTAGCCCTCAATGTACGACAATAGATTTTTCACATCGAAAACTATGACTTTGCTACTTTGAAAGTTTAATCACAAGCAGACCATACAGCCATACATGCATTACTTTTTTGCTAATCATACTGCGCTATTGTTATTATGACATTAGAAGTAGGCTATGTTATTGAATCGTGACTGAGTCGGATGGCGCGCCGTCGGTGTGGTCTTCGATCACTCGATATTCTGAGATGATATCGCTGTGTTCACGATTTAGTGGCTGTACCCAGCTTCCGTACCGTCGTTTACATTTGACCATATTCCACACTTATTCTTATTTATATTGTAACTAGCTATGACCTGTGGTTTTATCTGCTTCAAATTGCTGCCTAATAACCTACCCGCATAAGCGTCTTCGTTCTTACTATGAATACTGTCCTAAACTAATAATTATTATGCAATCAATTATTGAACTCCTTCGCATCGTAAGGTGAAGTTAAATAGCCAATCAACATGAATTTAGCTTTCATATACAAAAAGAATTTGCTGATGTAAACAGATTTTGTATATAATTATTATTTCTATGTTTCTCTAGTATTAATTTTTTATACAATAAAGGAGAACAATTTTGTTTTGCTAATGAATAAAAATTTAGACCACCGCAAAGAAAATCGTTTACAATAAAATAAAACGCATTCAAACGGGCATTTAACTTTGATAGTCAAATAACATCCCTCTTTGTTCGTCAGGGTTACAAATTAGTCTATCATTTTCTATCTATTCTATCATTGTCTATCATTATTTAATAAACAGGTCAAATAAAAATAAATGGCATTTGTTTCAAAATAACCCATTAACACTATTTTTTTCTTTACTCAGATTTTATAGTCATGTTAAGCGTACAATAACGTTGTACAATAACGCGCTCGTAAGTGGGCGGTAACGTAGGAGGGTAGTTTTTCATTCCACGTCTCATTAAATCGAAAATGAGGTGCCGGCATCGATTGAAATATTGAATGGTCGCGATATAAAAAGTGATCACGTGTTAAGCATATCATTAAAGACTGCTTTTCTTCTTGACGATCATTTTAATGTTAAAAGCCACTTAGTTTGATTATGTGTGTTTATTTTTTTGGTAAAAAGTATTAAATAAAATGTAACATACTCTAAGTCACAGATAGTCGTTACACCAATCGAGGTACCATTGCCAACTTCTTAATCGGTCTTGAAACAGTGTTTATGTTTCAGTTGAAGATATATGGTTACACTTACAGGCGACGCGACCATTACAGTCATCAAATGTAGCAACGCCTCTGCATACGACCTCCCGTAGAATTTCAGTCCTATTTAGAGTTGAATGTAGGTACATATCTGTGGACTGCAGAGACCATTTAACATCAGGTGCACGTAGAAGAGAGTTGACTATTTTAATCCTCAAGAGAAATAATGCATTTACGTACGACCTTAGAATATACTTCAGACTTGTTAGAGATTGTATGTAGAGGTGTCTGAGCTGCCGCCTTACTTAATATCAAGTGCCATAAATGCTCGATTGTTATTTTTAATATAATAAATATGCCTGATACGCTCGTTTGCTACTCTTTAATAAAAAAATAAGCAGTTAACAAAGTTTTTGTACAACTTGTAGCGGAATTTATGAATAGTTCCGTAACTTTATAAATCAACGTTTTACATGGGTCTCATAATAAGGAACATGTCATCATGTCATCGACATAATCTTAGTTTCTCGTTAGCTTCAATGTGATTGATGAAGCATTTTTTACAACCCTTCTCAAAATAGACGAGGTGGTTACAGACACTCGTTAAATATTCCTGTTAATATATTTATTAAATGTTGGTTAGTTAGCGGCGAAAGTAAAAACTTGTTTAAAATATATGGCCGTCACAGAATGCTCGGCAAATATCAGACATCGGAATTGATATTTATTGATATATGAATAAAGTATATAAAAATATAATGTTTCGTTAATAAATATAGTTTTCTTATTATTCATATTACAATAATATACTAATTTAAGTTATATTAACATATTTTAATTATTAAGTTCCCTATCTATATGTATAACAGAAAGAGAACCGAATCATCTATTCCATTTGAAGAGCTCATCATTTGGTGAAATCAGTTAAAAATATTTATTGTACATGAAAAATGTATAACAGCGGAGTAGAATAAATGACGAATAGGTTTTTAGAAAGTTAGACGCGAACTCAGCATTTTGATCGAACTTCAGATAAAGATGCATAATCCATTGATCATTATCTATGCATTCCCAAATGTCTTACGTAATACTTGCATCTAATATTTCTCTCTCTGTAATCTATCGGTTTTAATCATAGTTATGGTTATAGTACAGGTACCCATTTTCTTTATATACTTGGCCTTGAAGTTGCTAGATTTTCAAACAATCATGTCTGCTAAAAAAATAAACAAAAACATATTTTTTAAATTAAAAAGTATCCTATGACCTTTTTAATATCTCTAAGAACATGTGTACAAAGTTTCATAACATCCTTACATCCATATTTCTCATCTCTCTCTCATATTTCTTACATCCACATTTATAATATTAGTAGGGATACGTTTGTAAAGTACATATGATTTATGTACGAAATGTGTTCGAATTACGATTTGCCAAACATTTACAGGTATCTATATGGTCGCAACAACACAACACAACAACACCGTGACATTGTTTCCTACGTATGAGTTTCAGCCGTTACGATTTAGACTTTATCACAACGTTCATAATCTATGGACGACACTTTGTTCTATATGTGAGTACTCACATTGTTTGTCCATGAGATACTAATTACGTACCACTGAATGTAAGATAGTGTTTATAACCCTTATAAGTTAAATCTATTGTCCCTGTAGATCGAAATTAGAATGATACTTTAACTACGAACTACGATAACTTGTCTTTCTTAAGAGGAGGCTAAAAGTATGCTATCGGGGTCGTAACCAGAAGGCACTTGGTGTAAGGGGTCTCATGTCGAAGTAAGTTAATGACGGTGCCTGAGAAGCCGAGGAACCTCCCCCGAGATGTGCTCGATTGGGGAGTTGTGTTGACGAACACCAGCCTCATTCATATAGAGATCGTGTTGACTACAAGTACAGAAGAAGGCCACTGGAGGTTTTAATTGGATGCAAATCTCACACAGACTAATATAGTTTCCACGGTCCCAGGTTTAATTTAAAACATCATAAAAAATACATACTATATTTTTATATATTATCAATATATAGCAGCCGTAACCGCCTGGCTACCTATTTATTGATTGAATTATATTTTTGCTAATAAAATCATTATAAAGTTGATATGTAATTAAGTATCTATTGCTTTTTCCTTCCTTCTATTCATGTTCTTAGAAGAACAGACACGAAAAAGTCCGTATCCCGTGTGTACGTTATGAACACAGATAAATAATACTACTTGCATTGTTATATAAACAATAAAAAGTAATAAAAAATATATACATACTGTAACAGAACTGTTTCGATCTAAATGTCGCTGTAGCCTATGAAAAGGTTTTTAAATGTTACCTATAGTTTGACATTGACAATTTGACAGCAACTATTGTTGATTTGATTTCACTAATCGATAATAATTTTGAGGTTGTTTTGAAGAAAAGTCGCGGTAAATAAATGAATTTTACAGTTTGGAATTATTTAATATATGTTGATTTATATTTAAGTTTCATTTAATTCAACAATGTTTTAGAAATAAAAATGTCTGTGCGGGCAAATTGAATTTCATAGTCGCGAAAATGGACGACTTTCTGGTAGACGAAATTGCACAAAGTTGCTTAGATTTGTACAAAAATTTACCAAAGACTGGGAAGCCGGTTGAGCATGAATGGACAGTGTTATCGTGTGTCGTGCAGCATGAACCTGAGGAAGATAGGCATATTGTGGTATCACTAGGTACGGGTTCAAAATGCATAGGGGCGGCCAAAATGTGTGATGCTGGTAATGTTTTGAATGATAGTCACGCCGAAGTGATTGCGAGACGAGGATTTTTGGTATATCTCTATCAAAACATTGAAAACGCTCTGCATAACAAAGAATCTATATTTTCATTTGAAAACAAAAGATTTAAATTAAGAACAGGAATAGAATTTGTTTTTTACTCATCGCAAACACCATGTGGCGATGCCTCTATAATGCCAAGAAATATTGATGAAGAGTATGGTGATGTAATTACATCAAACAAACGTCATGCGGACAATGATACATGTGACGTGGAAAGCAAAAAGACAAAGCTTGATCTAGTTGAAGATATTCATCGAACAGGTGCAAAGTGCTTACCCACAGCTGAACAAGATTCTAAGGAATCTGGTACTAAATACCATACAGTCGGACAGGTGAGGACAAAACCAGGGAGAGGCGATGTTACATTATCGGTATCTTGTAGTGACAAAATGGCTAGATGGGTACATGTTGGTATCCAGGGAGGCTTATTAGATATGTTACTAGATAAACCGATCTACATCAAATCATTTATATTTGGTGCTGATATACCATATTCTATTGAGGCTCTAGATCGAGCGCTTTTGAATAGGAATGGATATAGAATAATGCCAACACTAGTGCCCACATTCCACCAATGTTCTGTTGTGTACCCTCATAAAAGAAATGAAGAAAATAATAGACCTGCTCCAGTAAGCATTATATGGATAAGGACATTTAACGAGAATGGGTAACTATATATATATATATATTTTTTTAATTATGAAAGAGAAGGAAATGGGCATGTGGGCCACCTGATGTTAAGTGGTCACTGCAGCCCATGTACAACCACGTCCAATAGAACAGAAGTTCTATTTAAGGATGAATGTGGATGCGTTCCTACTTTTGAGGACTAAGATGGTCGCCTCCAATAATGTGTGTCTCTACCACCTTTTAAACATTTTTCCTTATTTGTTATATATGTTATATGTATTTGGGGTATTTAAATTTTAAACATTAAGCAAAGTGTTATTAGGGTACATAATGTCATGTTTGCTTTGCGGCTCTGCTTGTGTTTATGACAATCTATCATAATTTCTTTCTATGGGTTTTTTTTATGTGTTGTAGAGTAGTAAACAAGCATTTACATATCTATATGTAATTTTAAGGGATCAAAATAAAAATGAAATATCTAAGGAACTCTTTTTGAACTTAAATAACTTTTAACACATTGTATACTTAATAACTAATTTAAACTTTATTTCTAATAGATTTCCAACATGTTCTGGTATTTTATGTTACTAATGAACATAGTTTCCCATAAATGATTTAGTTACCTTACATAGTCTATATTTAGAGGCAGACAAATTTATTTTTAAATTTATCGTTGTTCATGTATTAAAATTGTGATTACTAACATTTTTAATAATTTCTCGTTATGCTTCCTAATATACATCATATTTCCAAACATTAACCATGCACCATCAATAGGTTGATGGTGCGAAACATTTCTCTAAGAAACTTGGCACTTCTTAGATCATAAGGGGAGGGATCAATTGCATTCCTGTTGATAAGCATCAGCTGTAACAACTGCTTGACCTAGGCTATCTATATGCTTGATTGCAACTCTTCCAACATGAGAGTAGCTCACATTAAGATAAGTGGCTTATGCACATTGAACCTTACATAGACAAAACAAGACAAATTTAAAAGAAAATTATTTTCATTGTATGATGTACTGATATAAAGATAAAAATTGTTAGAACTTATTACTAGCTGTGCTCAACTTATTATTGTTGCTTAGCAGACTGTGTTTTGGGCTTAAGGTGTCTGACGTCTCATATATATTATTTACTAATGGGCACAAATAAATGAAGGCCCCACTTGTTTGACCTTGCTCTGCAGTACTTTATATGTTGATGACATCTCTATTTTTAATTTTGTTGTTACTAATTGTAATGTCCCATTACGGGCAATAGCTAGGAGTACTCTGTGCCCTTATGCTGATTCAATGTGAATTGGTAGGGGTTAGGGCTAGTGGCTAACTACTTTCTGTATATATTCATAATATATATTCATAACAACTATATCAGAGTGCCTAAAAAGTGTTCTAAATCTTGGAAGTGCTTATGAAAGTTTGCCACTAGTGGGTGAACCACTCAACTCTCGACCGTATCCATGCTGCTTAACTATGGCGAATGTTTACAATCTCCAGTAACTGCATGGATGTGCATGCGTCAATATTGTATATTGATATTAATGTATATAAAAATATATATTTTTCTAACTAATACAAAATACATATTTCTTAGACCCGTAATAATGTAATTGTTCAACCAATAGCAATTTATTATTTATCCTGCACAATCCACCTACTTAATATAGAAAGTAAAACATATTCATTTTCAAAAATTTATTTTCAGAATATTGGAAGCTGCAACACAGGGAGTGAAGCTAGGGTTAATCAAAAAAAGGTATAACTTAGTCAGTTCTTATTTAAGCATTTCCAAGTATAAGTTATATGAGAGATTCCAAAGAATAATTAACTTGAATGAGGAACTGAAACTAAATATTTGTGGAAATTGTAAAGTAGAAGATATCCCTTATAATGAAATGAAAAATAAATCGGAGAGATACCAAAAACATTGGCAGGAAGTGAAAGAACTATTTTTCAAAATGTGGACGGTAAAACCAGACATGTGGAACTTTTGTGTGAATAATACATGAATATTCCTCCCACATATTTCTATATTTTGTGTTTAATTATTTGACTCATAAACATTAGAGAAATGTAGTTTAAATTTTAATATAAATGCACCAATGATTTTCGACACGATGATTTACTACAGAACAATAATTAAATATACCAAATTATTTGTTAAAAAATGTTGAAATACACCAAATAAGCTAAGGGTGGAACATTCCTCTTATAAGCTCATTTATTTTCAGTGAATAATTATTTTATTTTATATATACATATTGTTGTGGTTGTTGTTTTATATATCGCTACTTCAAAACAAAAGGGCCACAAGGCGAATAGACCTAATTTTACAGGAGAGCCATTTAATGTTTTCAAAATCACTCTTGTATAATTGCTCTGTAATTTTGAAACTGATAAATAGGTGTTATACGCTGTTAGAAAGATATATTTATTCTGCTTTTAATGGTTAATTCGGATATGGGACCGACAAAATTTTAATTTTTACAATAAAAAGGATTTTGAATATTTTTGATTTGTGGCCCTTTTGTTTTAGTAGCGATATATTGTTTGAGGATGACTGATATTGTAGCCTACAAATTTCTATAACAGTTAAGAATAGAAATGAAGGACTTTGGTTGTGTGTAAAATGGAAATGTAATAAATAATTTGGTCTCGGGCTGTATCTACAAATTTGAATTTATTATTTATACTTATTTTGACTTACTTTGTGATAGGATTCATATAGAGAAATGTTTGTGGGCAATCGTGACCAATTAATGTTAAGATAATTACTCATGTGCGCTTTTGGTTGTAAAAAGTATGTGATTACACGGTATTCTTGTTCATATTGCATCAATGGCTTAATCATTTTCACATTTTGTTCAAGCCAGTAATAGCATAAGAAATTGAGTTTTCTGAATGATTTCGAAACTTGCTTGTTTGCGAATGCACCTTTTTCTTAAATAATACATGTTATTAGTACTAGTATTACGCACTTGGTTGGATCTGATAACTCCAATGGCGTAGAATGTTTTCAAATATTTCGTCAGCTTGAAGTGAGAAAATGCCAAGTTATTTTTAACTTCATATGAGTGAGGATAATATATAAGCTACAGATTAATTGTTTCCACATCATTAGAATGAAATTTAGTGTTATATGGAAAAATACAAATCAAGAAATGAAAACTTATGTTTAGCTTAAAAAGATATTGCTGCTTGTTCTATTGAATACTTGCAACTAGATAGTGGGTCGGAATTTGTGAATATTGCCATTTTGATCTTAGCCAAATAATATTTTAGGATTTAAAATTATGATTTATTTTAGTTTATTCAATGTGCATTGTGACTACCAGTACCACTATAATGTTATGATAAATATAATTTGAAGTGATTATATCAGAAACCAAATCAGTTAAATAAATATGAATATTTTAATATTATGATTAACTATGTATAAGATTTCAAATATTGTTATTTGATGGAATGAAGTTGTGCTTACATATTGAACCTATTAGAGGTGTTGCTGTGTTCTCTATATAGATAGGGATTATATACATTATTTCATAATTATGTTTGCGTATTATATGCTTATTTAATATACTTACATATATAGTAGGGTTTAAAATCATAATTATAAGATAGCAGTGGTAACTACTTATCTATGTGATCACTGTAAAACCACATTGTAAGTTAATAAAAAAAAAAACGAAAACAAAAAGTAGATAAAAATAAAATATTAAAAAATGAATATTTTTGAAATGTACATTGTTTTTGACTATAAATATTTTAGCTAAGGTTTTAAAGTATTAAAACGCCTGACATCATTGTTTTTATAAGACATTTTTAAAATTTATTACAAAACGATGCCAGGAATCATTTTTACATTTTATGAATATAACATGTGGAAAAATCTTTCTGTTTAAGCATTCCCTGAATGCTGTAACATGGGGCTTTTCCAAAAATGCCTAAGCCGTACTCCGAAGCCGGTGATGCATTGGCGACTACTCTGTTGTTGCAAATGTAGCCGACGGTGACTGCTTTCCATCTGGTGGCATGTCCGATAAAATACAATTACAATTGCTTACATTTTCATATTTAGAAATCATAATATACATTTTTAATTAATAGAAAATACTGTCTAAGTCTTCTCACTAGTACTTGGATACTTATATGTTTATCAAAAATAGTATAAACTGAGAGCTCGTAATCTTAAGGCAGTTAAATCTGTTTGAGTAAATCGTGAGATTTATCTACACACCTACGTAATTCAGAGAAAATATAATCCCGGAAAGAGCCGCCAGACCTCAAACAATAAGACCGACTCGTCATGGAGGATGCATATCAATGATTAAGTGTTCACAGACGGACAGTCATTGAATGAGTGGTCCAAATTTAGGTCATAAAGAATAACTTGGGCAGAATTTATTGCGATGTAATGAGACCAGAATATTAATCGTAAACAACAAATTAAAGGACTAATGACAGTACTTGAATAAAATTTTGAAATATTAGTTATATAGACATGGACAAATTCGATCTATCGTAAAGATACAACTCTCGTATTTCTGCTTTTTTATACCAGTGTTAGAGGTAAGGCAGAAAATTGCGACGTCACAGAGCCTACTCAGTAAGAACGCGGGGTACCAACGCGCACCAATAAATAGAGACCATGAAGTTTGTGTATGGTGTTCCAACTCAGAGATAGCAATTTCGTTGAGGGCAGTAATGCGTCGATGATCAACTTCAAATAGGAATTATTCTATTTCGTCTTGATGAAAATGCCCATGCACGCCAATGCTAACATGCAGTGAATTTCATACCTACAAGTTTGTTTCTCTAACCTTTAAAGAAGTTGAAGACAGACGTCTATGGGACTACTCATAGACATTTAAAGCTCAATTAATGGATCATACATCAATTAGTATTAGGTGGTCTTAGAATTTTACTTTCATGTACCTATTACGTTAAAATTACATCTCGTAAATAGGTACTGTCATCCGTTCTTGTTATAAGAGTTACAGTGCCCAAGCTACCTGATGTAAATGGTCACAGTAGCCCATGGACATCCACGTCTAAACTCAATATGGACTGATGTCTTTTCTGGGATCGTATGTAGATAGAACTCTTGAGAACTAAGAATATCTCCTCGCTTGTACCCGGCAACTATATCCTACTAGAAACACAGGATTTGCATCTTGGTGCATTCTGAGTATGGCTGTGGCATCTCTCCCGTAAAGCCAGTGCTACCACCTATTAAACCGTCATTGTTAAGTAATAAAGATGTGTTCAAGCAAAGTCGTGCTTTTTTACGTTACGCGTGATAAATATTATAATTACTATAAAGATTGTAAGGTAGTTAATAAGTACCTAAAGATAATGTCGTCTCTTGATGATCATTAGCATTTACTGATTACTTAAGCGGACTTATGTGTAAAAATATCTACATATATAATTCTTAAGAACCTGTACCACAGAACTAATGTAAGTGTCATAAATGTCTAGATATATAATTACGATGTCAATAAAGAAATTTTTAGAATCAAAATTTGTTTTAACTTCGATTACGAATACCTAACACAGGTGGACGTTGCTTTTTAGAATTAATTAATTTTTGCGCTGTCTTTTCACTGAAGATCTTAAAATAGTTGCCAGACGTTATGAAAGTAGCTTTATTAATATTATGAAAGTAAATATTAATACTTAGATATTAGTCTACGTCTAGCGTCCAGCCGGAGGGTATTATAAATGGATGCCCGGTATGTCACACCTACGCGTTACAGTTATCAGTTATTGATTACGGATTATTATAATACAGTTTGATAAAGTAGAAATGAAAAGGATTAATAAGCTTGTCGCTTTCAAATGAAATCGTTTGCTTAGATTGAGTTGAATGACATGTTAAATATTTTTAAAATTCGTAGTACGATGATATGTAAATAAATAAAACCCGTGTGGTGTAGCGGTAATCCTTCATGTTGATTAGAAATTAACTGTCACTTTTTTATAGTGAGGGAAAACATCGTAAATAACCTGCAAGTCTGAGATTTTTCTATGCATTTATTATATGTGTTTTTTTTTTATGTGTGAAGAGCAGAAAACGAGCATGCAAACCACCTGATGTTAATTAGTCTGAGAACTAAGATGGTCGCCTCGCTTCGAAGCGTAGCCGGCAACCGCACCTCTCCAACCGAAACACAAATAATGCTATGCGGTCGAACTATAGTTCTCCCACCTTCAGAGCCTACAAATCCGCACTTGACCAACTAGATGGATTGTGGCTTAACCCTTTTCATTTTCAAAAGAGACCCGTGTTCAGTAATTGGATAATAATTTGTTTATGATGAGATAGTCATACCTATATAGTGAATTACATGTACACGGTTCACGCATAAAAATGATTATCGACGTTAATATACTTATGTATAACAAAGTTAAAGGTCATAAATGAGTAAGATAATCCTTTATGAATAAAAATTTCATTATCACTGATTCACTGCGGATATAACACCGTGTTGGCACATTGTCGTTATTTCTACAAGAATCAAACCGATTTGGCCGGCCCGTTCCGTGTTCAGACTCACCCACTTTCTACCGGAACGCAATTAAAAATAATTTGCATTTCTCTTTGTGTATACTTCAATATTTTTATGCGATTGTCGCTACCCGTGTTGAAATGAGAGCGCAAAAAATGCTTGTCTGATACCCTGTTTAACCTCGAGTCTGCGTGCGCGGCTCTCACGTTAGGTCAAATTTATCATCAATCAAGTTCTGTAATGTAATTTGACTTTTATTATTAACTAATTGTGCCCCCGACTTCATCCGGATAAATTTTAAGATAAGTAATAAATGATCCTGCACTCTCAGTATAGCGTCACTAAATATTATATGTAAATTAGCTAATATCTAAGGATTACAGAACAATAACGAAGTCCATTTGTATTCGTCTGATATGTTAACATACAGACAGACTTAAATGTCATAAATTATGGATTCGTTCTAATATGGATAAAATTATGAATATGTTTTCAAAAAATATATGATGGGCAAAAAATAACATTCAAATACAATACAAAAAATAAGAAACTATATATATAAACTGCTTCTTCGCTTGTTGTGGATGCTTCCCTCTTTTATATTGTACCCTATTTTTCTTTGCAAATTTAAGCGTATTTTTTGTAGAAGTTTTATCATGTACATATATCTGATTATACTATTTACGTTAATATTTTTTTAGGAAGTACTTTATATATTTTGGAGATAAAAATAATGGCATTGCTATATATTTTTTTTGCTAGGAATGTTTATATTCAATCAAAGATCTCATCTTATTAAAGATTCCAACAGTAGCATATGTGAAACCAGGCAAGATTGTTTTCTAACAAGGATTTAACTCTTTTATTCTTTTTATTTTTTGAAAGAGTTCCAAATTATTCATGGCTAAGGGCATTTTGAGCGTAAGATCCTCCTGAGTACGGACATACATAACTACTCCTAAGGGCTGCTGCTAAACAAAATACGTGTTTTATTCTATTGTTTCGTATAAAGTTAGCTTAGATGACCAAAGAAAACTAGATTTATAGAAATTCTGTAAATGTCCCGTTTACGTTCGAGCTAAAAACGGTCAACGAGTGAACTGTTTATCTCGAAGACATTTGAGATAGGTAATTCATAAGTTTACGGAGACTGTCCATGATGACAGCACAATGGGGGCGCTTCGGAATAAATCATAGCAGGTGAGCGCGTGCGCAGGTCGTTTCAAGGGATTGTAGATTATACAACGTTTGATTTTATTTGCAAGTCTGTTTTTTGCGGCATAACGCGATGTTTTCATTCGGTGCCGTGGTACGGAACTGTCTAATACGCAAGTATGTTATGTAACCGAGCAATTTTACTTACTAAACCTGAATAATGTATGAATTTGATTGAACCTGTTCCTTTAAACATATTTTACCTGTCTGGAGTGATACTCAAATGGAGTTTTGTGTTTGACATGCAAAGTATATAGTAAGTATCCACTATAATTACCAAATGTATGAACCAATTCTATTATGTTATACTTTTGTAGATTCATATTAACGGAGTCAATGTCGCAAAATATGTTACAAGATTAAAAACTAAAATGGGTGGAATTTTTATTATATTTCAAACCCATTGTAAAGTAAAGATTTCTACACAATTATTAATACATAATGTCGCTAACACTATAAAATATACAAAGTGCCATTAATATTATAAGCAACGATGTCTTGGAAAACACGACTAAATTTACATTAAGGTTATACAATTACAATAAACATGCCTTGAAAATTTAGATTTGAACTGATTAAAAATAAAAAAACATTGTTTGAATTTTGTATTTTTCGCGATAGGTTGTAGTTTCATTATGCAATATAACGGGTACTCACGATTAACGATTTTTGATTTTTAATTGCCGATATTTCGAACCAGTTGCA
>DWON01003810.1:0-17333 GCA_018251015.1 Phocides pigmalion okeechobee | reverse complement strand
GAAGAACACGTTGCTTTACGGCGGGTTATGAGGGTGGCGGTGGTACCGCCCCGGGCGAGCTGTAATGGCTTTACCACCTACCTTAATATAAGACGTCTTGTCTTTCCCGCTTATTCGATATTTATAAAAAAATACTGCATTACATTGAACATTTTAATTTTTTTCGTAACTATAATACATATAAAGATGACAATCAACATTCATAACAGAACGGACAGAAAAAAGCTTAAAACTCCAAGTATTTATTCGAGTATAAAATCATAAATGTATAAATATTCACGACGGTCGCGGTGACCGTCGCAAAATAACACACAGCCAGGGCTGCCAACAGCTTTACTCAAACACATTAATCTTTTCACATTTATATCCGTTTTGTTTTTATCAAGAATAATGTCAATTGGCGCTGGCGACCTCCTTACTTATAAGTAATAATTAATTAAAAATAACGATTCTTTTTATTTAAAATAGCCGGTTTAAAGCATGTTTGTCTGGCTCTAAAGGTCTTATATCCAGCTATTAGGACTAACAAAATAAACTATTTGAAATAGTTTTAAAAACATCTGAAACGAATGATTCTGTAAACATGTTCCAATCTGACCGGCTCCATATAGTTATTGTTAATGTATTTTATGATAGTCAGGAGTTATGGTCTTGTTAGGACGATGCATAAGTACCCAACAAATAAACAAATGTTTCAAAAATTTACGCTTTTGTTATGCAATATGAAGTCGCTTAAGTTATATTTAATTTAAAGCACTCATTATTTATTTCTTTATTTACTGACCAAAATATCTGTCTATCATCACTTAAAGTAACCATCAACATCCATAAAAAAAACGAACTACAAAAGGAACAAAAATATTACATTTTATACATAAAAAATTGAACACACAACCAAGTGTAAGTATTTTGATGTATATACTCATAAAAGCAAATATCTATTCTTATAAGAATAAATTCTTAAACCTGCAAATTACTTGTCATAAAAGTTAGCTGAGTAAGTCTTTTCGACCTTGTGACAACCCTAGCTAGCCGCAGGACAAAAAACGTGTCAATTTTTACGGAATCGGTAAGGGCGACCAGCTCCCTTACAGAGTGCAAGGGTAACTCGATATGTGCTCGATACGACGCGGAAATCTGCTTTTTTGCCGATATCATGCACGCCGGTTAATTACCGATAATCATCGTCGACTTTTAAGGCTACACTGTTTTGGCGAATTCGGCGACACTCGCTGATGGATCACTTCGGCATTACCACTTTTTAGTAGCAGGTCAAGGGGTCCCGGCGCGACATTGGTGCAAATGCACCGAGGTCGCCGAGTGCTTATTTATCTTGTCATACAAGTTCGTCGCCTAAGACTCGTGTCTTTATGACTACTTACTTACTAAGCCAACAATATTTTTGGATTTTGCTCGTTTATGTAATTGAAAAGTAAATTACTGACAGCTACCATATCTGAAACATCTAAACGAGGATTCCCGTATTTTAGCAAAAAGAAATTTTATATAACGTGACTACTAAGATAGAAATTATGGAAATTTCACCTTCAAGTGGGCAAAACAGAATAAATAGGGTTGAAAAATATTGATGTCTGCGTGAGTAAAGCCACAGGCAAAAGCTAATATATAATAAATTAATTACATAATTATTAACGATGTCTGTCGTTGATTTCACGTATGCTAGTACTTCATAATTGATAATCTTTAAATAAAACAAAAACAGTGTTTGAGCAGATTTGTCACTGTACTTATCGATACCTACTCACATTTTCTGATACCTACTCCTCATAAACGACTTGCAGCACCTGTTTATTAGTTTTTCACCCACAAACTCAATCGAGCGTAAAAAATAAAGTGCCTTGTATTCTTATCAACTACCTCGAGGTTATTTGCCAAAAGTATATCATGCTGTATAAAACATTTTCAAAGATAATCTTACTTTAAATTACTTACACAACAAATAAACAAATTAACACAAAAAGTCGATATTTTAAAATGTTATCTGTCTGACTAAATCCCGAATCTAGAAAACCTAGAAAAACATTAACCGTAATGCTAATTAAAAAGTAAAAACGTTGATAAATCGCAAATCACCATAACGAATGCCTACATCCACACAACGGTTCGAGCGCTTGTTTTTAAATCTCCGTCAGTATGGAAAACCTGTCGTAGTAAAAAACTATAGTGTCCTACATATCGCGGACACAAATAAGATAATTATACACAGTTTGCCATAAACTGGTATAACCGTTAAATGCTATTGTGACAGCAAATTCGAACGGTTTAGGGCGACGGTTGATCGATGACATCAATAAGCAATAAGAGGTTGAATAACATCGTGTTGGAGACGTGCAAAACTCTTGTATTGTCATCTAAAGACGCAAATTGTTCCGCTTACAAAAAGCGGTAACGAAAAAATAATAGCGAACGAAACACTATGAAACGTGTTCTTTCTTTCGTTGTGAAGAGTTTGTACAAACAAATTTGTGGAATCTTTTGAGCTGGTCACAAACGATGTGGATGTCCCACGCTCATAATAGAATCTTCTTCATCATAGAGCCTTTCCAATTAATGAAGATTGGTAGTTTCTTCGCATACATTTTACTACGTAACGGGTATTCACGATTAACGATTTTTAATTGCCTATAATTCGAACTTAACTTTACCAGTGCCCACGAGCCATGAAACTCGGCAATTAAAAAATCATTAATCTGAGCTCGAATGTAGATACGTTGCTACTCCTGAGGACTAGGATAGTCGCTCGCTTCAAAAGTAGCCGGTAACCGCATCTCCCCAACCGAAGCACAAGTAATGTTTACGGCAAATATTGAGGGTGAAGGTACCTCCGCGGTCGAACCAAAGTTCTTCCACCTTTGAAAGATATATTATGATAAAAGTTCTCCAAAGATATTTTGCAAAGTTGGAAATTTATATGAGAAACAAACAAGCTCGTGCGCTTAATTGAGACGCAAGACGTGTCTCTATTATTTTGATGGCATTTGAAACAGGGAATTAAATGTTCCGAACACATTTGTCTTTCATTTGAATACAAAGCTCTTTATAGTTTACGAGTACGTATTATATTGAGGAAATCAGTATTCATATAAATTCTTTATCGACTATTTAGGCAAATATTACACTTCCTTGATGTTGAAGGTGGGAGATCTATAGTTCGACCAAGGAAGTACCAGCGCCGCACTCATATTACGCCGTAAAGCATTATTTGTGTTTCGGTTGGAGTGGTACAGTTGCCGGCTACACTTTGAAGCGAGGCGACCATTTTACTCCTCAGGCAACGTATCTACGTTCAAGCTCAGATACGATTTCAGTCGTTTTTGAGGTTGAACCTGGATATCTCCATAGCCCAGCATGGCTGGGGCTACCTAAGATCAAACGAGCATGCAACCCACCTTGCATGCTCGTTTGTTACTCTTCTCAAATAAAAAGCATGCTGATTTTTTATTACGTTCTTTAGTATTTCCAGATATTTTTAATTTTATTACAAACTTCTACTGCGCGTTAGGGTTTAACGAACTTGATAGTAAATTTAAGCGCTTTTGCGCTAAGATTTTACAGGCATATTAGCAAGAGATAAATTAGAAGTCCTGTGTAACCGTTAACGATACACTCGCGGCCTTCGAAAAGCTCGGCTGAAACACGTTCGCAACGTAACACGACACCGTTTTATTAAAGCAATAAAAATTCCTAGCTATACCACTATAAAACCCGCGTACATAATACTAAATGATTTAGCAGGAAGATCTATAGTTCGATTGAATAAGTACCAACGGCGATTTCATCACCCACCGGAAGGCAAATGCTGTTTGGCTGGAGAGATGTTGACGTCTATACTAACAAGCAAGCTATCCTCAAACTCTGCCAGAAATCAATTCATGTGTTTTGGCTGGACGGAAACAGTTGTCGATTAAAGGCGAGGCAACTATATCAGTCATCAGGAGTAGCAACGCATTAGCATGATGTCTGACAGGTGAGTCCTTGCAATTCGTACTGGATGTTGCAGATACCATTTAAAAACAGATTGGCCTGCTCGTTTGCTACTCTGCATTAAAACAGTTTATCGATAAGTGGTTAAATAACGGACAGCACTAGTCACGCACTTGTCAGTAGGCAGTAGGCATGTCCTTCGGGCGTTTTATGCCTCCAAAAATACCTCCTTTTTTCTTTTCTTTTCTTTACATATCGCAACCGGATCCCCTTGTATTTGGGGATCTCGTTGTCAAGGATCATTACTGTTGATGTTGTTGGTTTTGATGTTATCGTACATCGAACATTATGACGATGCTTGGTCTTCTGAATTTAAACCACGTTTTAATATTCTGGTCCAACTGGCAGTCATGATAATATATTCTACACGTTTGAATAGGCGGCAAATCGGTTAACGCAATTCATGACGTTGTCATTTTATAAAATTAGGCATATATTTTTTTCTGGATTATTTAATTAATTATTTAAATACACATATTGATTGTCAAAATAACAGAGTAACATTAGTTCATCGGCTCTGACCGCTCTGTTGGATAAAGTTGAGCAAGAGATAAAAGCTGACAGAAAAATCCTTTTTAATTACATTAATAACAGACATAGTACAAAATATACTTTATGAAGGTAGCTTACGAGAGAGCTAATCGTGTGTCAGAATACCTCCACTGTCACCGGCACACAATTTCGAGTAAATAAAACTATTATATGACAAATAGAAATAGTCCGGTGAGATTGACTCAATCTCAGATACATGTATATAGTATTTCAGTTTTATTTCCGATAGAAGATATTTTCCATTAATCAATGAATTGTGTGCATCAGGAGATTTACGAACTTGCTTTATTTTGGATTTAAGACCATATAAAATTTTAGTACGTACCGACTTGAAACAATAATTTAATAAAGAGAGGAGCATATTCGTACGTGAATCACCTCATAATATAAAATACCTTACAACACATTAAAGGTTGTGATTATAACAACCATAGTAGTAATTGCAATAAAAATAATAATTGGACATTAAAACTTAATTTCAAATATTTTGAATTTACTCATTTACTAATACGAAATCTTTATAGACATCGTTTAGTTGGTTTTATAGGCATTTTATGATGATAAGTATTTCAGCATTGTAATTATATTAGGGAATAAAACTTTGTCATTTTTTGGCTATCAGTAAGAAATTACTTTTAAATCAATATAAATGAGGATTAAGGAAATTTTTGATTATTTAACAATAGAAAACATTTTCTTATGCGATACAAAAAAACGCGAGTTTTCACCCGTTTATTAAAATAATATAAAAAATAATATTAATAATATAAAAAACACGATCAAATACACACGCCATAATTTATTTCGTTTTGTTAATTTAAAAATATTTGTATTACATTTTACCAACTTTCAAAAATAATTCTTCAAAATTCTACTTGAAATAAATATATTTAAAACTAATTATGATAAAAGTCTAACCTAAACAATCTAACCGGAGTCCGAGCCCATGCAGCATGGTTAGGACGCTAGCTGCATGCCCGCGTTAAATAGCAATCGTAATTCTTTGCGCGAGATATCAACCAGCCCTCTTGTCACCGGCAGTGTGGATCAAATGTGTTACTAATTGTTTTAAAATTTTTTTGGCACGCGGACCCCACGGACCAAAGGTTTCAAAGCCATAAGAACATATACGTAATCACTGCTTAGTTGGACAATTTAATAATTGACTAACAGTTAAAAAACTGAAATTAAAAAGCAAATTTAGTAATAAAAATCTCTTTTTTAATTTTATGACAATAATTATTAATTTAGCCCAATAAAATCACGAATCCAAAGTGAGTCACGGGGTCATAGGAGATAAATAAAGCTATAGGAATTAATTAAGTCGACCATCCAAATAACTGTTCTAGGAAGTTTTATATAAGCTGAGTCTAAAAACGTTCTACAAAACTGTATCTCGAATAAAAAGGCGTATATAAAATTATTTACAACCACCTGATGTTAAGTATTCGCAGCTCGTAGACATCCACGTACAGCCACAAACACCCGAAATCCTCGAAATCTGAGCTCGAACGTAGATGCGTTGCTACTCCTGAGGACTAAGATGTTCGCCTTGCTTCAAAGTGTAGTCGGCAGCCGCACCTCTCTGCATAATATCTGGATTTAACGTTCAGCGGTTTAGGCTGTACGTTGATCTCTGTTAATGTCAATATACATACGTATATAGATTTTAAGCATGAATTCCTTTTTAAAAAATATTCAAAAGGCAAGTTATTACTTATTCATTTGAGATTAGATCTTCAACTATCTCCCATAAATGCTTAAACAAACGTAGTTTCCGACGATCGCCGAATCGAGAACACAATTACGATCGAATTAAGTGCTCGCTAAAATTGTATCTCACGAGCCTTTTGTTCAATTCTAGACTTTATTTCTATATCCATAAAGAACACGTAATATCAGTTTGTGGATTACAGCAAATTACACTTGCATCTGACGAGGACGCAAGGTACGATCAATTTTCAGTCCTAATATCTTATTAATAAAGATTATGGGACAAAATCATCTGATGATGACGATCGTTGCCGGCCGCGAGTCGATTATCGATCGCCGGAATCGATTAGACTATCGATACCGTTTACAAATATTTCGACATACCGATAGCGATCTGGTCCGCGCTCGCCGCTCCAACAAGTTTATACTGTAGACTTTGTGAAGTCTAAGCCCGTATTGAATAAATTTGAACTATGAAATATGGCACACAAGAACGCCCTGCGGCTACACTTGCAACTAATTTGTAGTTACCATTTCTTGGGCGGTTTATTGAACTGTTTGTTATAATAATTCCAGTCCTCACGCAATCTGATTTAATAAATAAACTTGAAACAATGCAATACAATAGTAAAATAGTTGATCCTATTTTAATTAAACTACAGTTATTTCTTAGAGATTAACTCAAAATCTACATCAGTCATTCTAGATCCAGCAAAACATCTAGATGCTGTAAAACTCAGTACAACTGATACAGTAGTTCTCGTACCATCCGGGTAGTACGGTAAGGACCGCGAATGAAACATCGCCATATCTACACAGACATTGAATCCAGCGAGAAGTGTTCACATATAAGATGCACAATGTTTTAAAAATCTCAATTGATACAATACCTCTTTTGATCTAACTCAATCGAAATAAATTGTGAATTTATGTTTATACTTAATTTCCTCCCACTGCTTAAGTTGGTCAAGTACAGTTAGGAAGAATATCGTATTTAAGGAATTTCAGATTAATACTTAATTAAAACAGCCAATCAAGTTAAGCGGCAGTCGGTGATTTATCCGAACCTTGATGGAATTGTTATTTATGACACCATTAGCAACGTTTTCTAATCAAAATCCAGTTACAGGCATAAAGAGAACACTATTATTTATCACTTTGATAGTTTATACTGCAGAACTAATTTAGGAAACGTTGAAAAGAAATTGTGTTTTCCGAAAAACTGTTTTTTATTTGAATTGAGACCAACGTGATTTATTGGTACAAGACGCGGATACGTTTGAAGATAAATATACAGATACACTATAATGTTTTAAGGAAAATGTTTTGAATTTGTTCCAGTTTAAAAACAGACAAATACAATAGATACAACAAAAACGTGTAAATATACAATAAATAACTACAAAAGTAAGAAAATAAAAATACAACTCCAAAAAATCATAAACGTCGCTGGCCTTGAGCTGTATCCAAGATGATGGCAGCATATCGTCTTTGTATGCCTATGCCAATACGCTGAACGAAATTCATGCCAGCTCTTGGGCTACCCAAGATACATCCAATTGTTTTTCTCAAATGTTGATAACTCGCAATCGCAATGGAAACTGTCGCAAATTGGCAATTGGATCTTTACTTATATGTATATGGGGACTAACTGTGCGCGCCTTCGTCCGCGTTTATTTTAAACATTTTCACAACATGAAACAACCTATGCACACATGCATTCAGTCATTATTTAATTTCTCGCCCAATTTACGAAAAAAAAAAGCGTAACTTATTATGCACCGAAACCTTCCTCAGGAATTGCTCTACCTGTTGTTGAAAACTGTGACAAAATCCGTTTAATACTTTTTGAGTTTATCGCGAACAGACAGACGGCCAAACACAACGGGGAACTTTGTTTTATAACACTTGCATCGTCCTACAGTCTGTGTGTAAACATCGTCTCGGTCACCAATCGCGTCGGTGTACAAGTAATGTTGTTATTATTCGCCATACAAGGTCCAAAGACCCATTTGTGTTCAAGCCCTTTTTCGTTAGTAATTACACTGTCCCATCGAACCCTCGACATTACCAATTTAGTCAACGTGTCACTAATTTTACGATGCCTCCAACAAAGCTATCGACTGCAAAAATATAACTAGTCATTCTACCCAGCGAATTGCGTTGTGGACTTAAAAATCTAGAATATAGTTCGTAGCATGGTCAGTACAGCCATATGGTAAGATCTAGTCTTCTATGAAGGCAGAAGTAGAGCCAGAGGACGAAGAAATATAATAGCCACGTATGATTCAAGAAAAGAAAGAAATTGTGCAGAAATGTACATGGAAATTTGGGTAAAACGTTAACAAATGTAAATCTAACATCGACGAATATATTTTACTATGTAACTCTCAATTTAACCATGACCACGAACCATTCAACTGCTTGAAAATCGGATCATTCGGATCGGATATTAAATACGTTAATCAAGAGTACTTAATATTTGCTACTGCTGAAGATTGAAATGGTCGCCTTTACACTTAGTAGCCAGCACCACATCTCAAACCAAAAGATTTGTAACCTTATGAATTTATATTATCTAATCCTGTATGTAAAAAAAATAAGAATGCATATAGTCATTCATTTTTTTATGGTTATGGGGGAGATCTAGTGGATAATTACATGTATGAGTAATATATATTATTATCAATGTAGTCGGCACACAATAAACACGTGTCTGAATCAAAACATCTTTAATTTCGAACCCGACACCTCACACAAAGTGTCTGACGGTAGATTACAGGGGCGTCGGTAGTACGTCCCCGTCCAACTATACCACCTAGCGTGTACTACCTCATTAGTTGGTGTAACTTATATGATATGTATTTATATCAGCAAACAATGTCTGTTTGACGAGAAAAAATATGAATAGGTCTCGATTAGCTGAACAGCGGGGAAGATTCTTTTAATAACACTCAATATCTACTTTTTGTGTGCTCGGATCCGGGTATAACATTAAAAAAGCAAATGCGGGTTTCTTTGTCCTTATTAAGAAATAATTTAAGATCGCGGCTTTACTCGCATAAGCGAACACAACAATATAATTATGCAAACTTTTAACCATATTTTACCCCCTTAACACTTTGACTCCGGCCCCCATATTTGATCGGGTCAACCATGCCGGAGGCGGCACTAAAATGGAGCATAGATGTTTAGACTGACGATGCGCCGACAATTTACTGACATATCGTATTTTTTAGTATATCTACGAATACACTGACGTAATGTCCGCCCCTTCTTGTAGCGCCGACGTAAACACAGCATTTTTGTTCGCCCGTAATCCATACAGATTTGTACGTACAACACAGGCGTGTACAAGCCGCAATTATATAATGTATTGCGCGGTGGAACTATTCAAGACAAGAGCAAATAGGCACCTTCTAGGGAAGCGTGCTACACCCTAGGCTGCGTCTCGCTTTCCATCAGGTGGGATAGTAACCAAACGCGAGCCTATTAGTATATTAAAAAAAAAGTGTTGAACGCCGAAGGGAAAGTGTTAAAAGTGAAATTTCCAAAATGATCTTCTTAGTGATTATTTACCGATTTATAAAAAACCGATATGCGAAACTTTCGGATTATAGGTCCCGCGGTGTCGACTGTAGACTGGTATCTGTCACCTTACTCTTTTATATCCGTATAAATTTTTGTATACATCGAAATTTACTTGAAACATACGAGATTATTACATAATTTAATACGCTTACAATGTATTCTGGAAATACAAACCTATTTAAAGAGCCAGTAAATTTCTGATAACACACGATAAACTGAAGGCGCGCTAAAGGTAAGAATCCTTTAAGAGCATAATGACCATATATATAATGCGTGTAACGAAAAACAAAGAATAAGATAAATTAAATTAAAAGAAAACATGAAAGTATTTTTACAGTCTGTTTTTTGTTCTAAAAGTACTTTTTGTAATATACTAGCTATTTGTTGGCTTTTGACAAGCTATTCAATACCAGTTATTTAATACTACATTTATAGTACGCGCGACTCCGTCTATTGACTCGACTGGAAAGAAGAATATAGGTATGTATGTTTGTAACTATCTACCTACACCCTACTGTATTGTATCCTGGATGTTATCTTAGGCTACACGATGCATGAGGCTAGGTGATACAGTATCAGATAGCCCCTTGCCGCTAATAATGACTATAAGAATGAGATTAAAAAACAACGTTGTTATCAAATAAATCAGCTGATCAATTCTATCAATATTCCGTGGTAATTAAATTTACAAAGTAATTTTAACACTATTTTAGTAGCATTGATTTCCGCAGAGTAAAGCCTGATACTATTAACTATTTTAACTTCATAAATGCATGGTTACTCAGGCGTATCGGCAGACCCAAGGCTCCCGCGGTAGCTGTTAGGTCCAGAGACGTCCCCCAAACTTCGTGGGGACGAATGCGAGCTCGGTTGATGGTAGTACGTACGTAAGTCCATAGCCGTCCGCAAAACAGCGGGATATGACCCGCGTCGGCCATCGATGCTTTCCCCTTACATCGTTGCATTTTAATTAATATAGCGTGATACGTGAATTGATCAATATCGCCAGGCGAGGCATCCGGGGTGTTCGATCCCCTCAGAATAATCCCTACAAAACTCCTTAGTAGTGAGTAGATTAGGTGTAAGACGTCCCTGTTTTCGTTGTATGGTTAGAAACACAATAAAAATAATAAATCTTAGTGTTGTGCAAGCCATTCCGCGCGAAGTACGCCATGCAAACAGTAGACTAAGCTCTAACTTTTGTTCAATTTACTTTAGCACTCGCCTGTGTATTCGTACGTCTGTTTGTCTCTACGCAGTTACTGCCGCAAGGCACGAGTTTTGCAGTTGCAGGTTATTCGGCCGAAGGTTTTCCCATGGTTTTTCATTTTACTACGTAACGGGTGCTGACGATCGAAGATTTAATTGCAGATGTTTCGAAGTTGCATGGCTCGTAGTCATGGCATTACATGACATTATCTCATGATGCGACTGATTGCAGTTTCTTTATGAACGGTTGTTTTATTAGTTTCTTTAGAAACTGTTATAAAGCGACAGTTTAGAACTCAAGTATGTAAAACTCTGTAAAAGTATTTTCATTATTAATAATGTAATTAAATGGAAATTAGTTTGCACCGTGTTTTAAGCCATCTCATTAAGAAATTCAAAAATATGCCTGATACGGTGTTGTAACAGAATTTAATAACTAGAAGCATTTATTATGTACCAGATTCAACTTTTACAAACATTATATTGAGTTTTTTACTTACGATTAACGATGTTTGAATTTGATTCCCAATCAATTGCTTGCAAATCAATAATCGTGAGTACCCGATACACAATAAAATGTCTAAATTCCGCGATAATATCAGTTTAAAATTATAAAATACGCTTTACTCCTCATATAAATACGCTTATCGCTAACTCTGCTGACTCGGCTCCGACAACAAAACTTTTGTACGTAAGCCATGTTTACAGTATTCAGGTATTGTGGAGGACCCTATGGTTTATTTGAAAGCATGTTGGACTTTGTATTTAGCGTGTACCGTGTTGGCTTAACAGAAATTCTGTTTGTTTCCTCAGCCCACAATGTATGAAAATCACAAAGGCGGCGCGGACGCTTTCTGTTAAGCCAGGTAAACCGTGCAGCAAACAAAACAAATTATTTTCAAATGGCAAGTAACGAAATAATTCAAATTCAAATATTCTTATTTCATTGTAAGGTATTTACGTACACTTAATGAATGTCAAGGGTACAATGTAAAATCAGTACATCGGCTTTGAGCGCCTGTTGGCTGAGGTAGACCGGGAGAAATAAGCAGGCGGAAAAATGGAAACTTTTGTTCTGTGGAGTCCGAGTGTCAAAAGTTTCAAATGATTAATCCCATATTTAATCGACACTGCTCCTAGTTATATGTCGATTAATCATCATATCATCGTAAGAGGGCTGGTTCGTATTTGGCACAGAGTTGCAATCGCTATTCGAGGGGATCCTACTAGTGTTTTCGGCACCATTCCACATGAGGTTAAGCCTGTATTAGAATAAGTTTAAAAAACTATGTAACATTTAAGTTCGTCTGTTGTAAAATACACGTGAAGATTTTGAAAACATGTCACTTACAATGAATAAATTGGAAGAAACTGGCGAATGCAAATTAATGATCATTTTTAATCGCTTACCGTCGACAACTGGCCACGGATCTTCTCTCAACATGAGAAGAGTTGAGCTATTATATATAATAATATATTTATACCAAAATAAAAACTGCTTTCCATAATTTCTTTGAAATGAAGAGAATGGATTTTCTACTGTGTAATCTGTATATACAAGAAAAAGATGACTCATTGACTCACAGTTTAACAGCCGAAACCGCTGAATCCAGAATTCCCAAAATATTGCAGATAACTTCTTTGTATAGCACTATAAGAGGAATTATGGATCTCGACTCTGTAGGGAATGGAGAAGGGACTGAAAATTTATTTGAAGTTCCGTAACATTGTTTAAGCACTAGTGTAATCGCCTACAAAAAAGCATTATGAAGAAACGTTCTATCTCAAATTTTAATAGTTCTCCAATAATTATTCTGTTTTCCTTTAACTAAGCGAAGTACCTATTTTCCTTTGATTATCCGTTGTATAACTGTGACGCACGGCCACTAATGAGGATCTTAGGTCAATAGGCTCACCCTTTATCCATTGCACATGCTTGCATGTCATTAGAAATATCTGTGTGTGGTCTTAGTCTCGATGAAGTAAGTTTACATGGGACGTGTTTTGTCACGTGTGTTTTGTAAAGAAAATATACATTTTTACTAATAACTTAATGAGTAATTCATAATTAGTAGTACTTTTTTATATTGGAAGAGTAGCAAACGAGCGGGCAGGACTGATGTCAAATGATTGGTGCAGACCATAGGCATCCACGACTACTCTCAAAGAAGACTAAATTCCTGTCTTACATCGTGTTTAGAATGAGGGAATATACAGTTTTGATCTTCTGAGGAAAGTCGTGGTTGTCTCGCTTGTAAGCGTAGACGGCAAATGTTGAATACGTATCCACACTAAGCACGTGAATTGCTTTACATGGGATTATGAAGACTACGATGGTACTTCCCTGATGGAACTGCACTTGTTAAAAACCTCAAAAAATCCATGAAGTCCATGGGCTGCAGCGAATACTTAACATCATGGTCATGCATTTTTGTTGACTAATGATATTAATGATAATTAATGGATAATCGCAATTAACGACTTTTTTCATTGCCGATATTTCGAGCATGGCTCGTGGTCACGACGTATCATGGTCACGCTCATTACCATCTCAGACAAAACGACTCATTATAAAAAGTAAAAGTGTCAGTTATTGTTACGGTACGGTCCGTGAAAACCAGTGGGATCTTCGACAAAGGCAGCATTTCTCTCGGCACCTGCGGTGTCAGAGTGCAGGTGCGAATGGAAAGCGCATTTCACTGCGCTCGTGACCGGACGGTGCGCGTAACGTGCACGCACACTGCAGTTTAGCTCACGCGTGCTTAGAAGTCAGGATCTAGACTTACAACTTTAGCTCACACGTAGTTAGAAGTCAGCATCTGGACCTAAAACTTTAGCTCACACGTCAGGACCTACATCCAAAACTTTAGCTTATATGTGCTTAGAATTCAGGAGATGGACCTAAAACTTTAGCTCACATATACTTAGAAGTCAGGAGCTAAATCTAATAGGTTTGCTTACATGTACTTAGAAATTAGAGTTAACGCAAGCAATGTTCAATAGTAAGTGTAGATAGATATACTAAGAAGTTAGGAGCTAAAAACAAAAGCTTACACGTGTAGGAGCTAAAACAAAGCTTAAACAGGAGCTAAACTTAAGAATTTAGCTCACATGTACTGAGAAATCATACTGCGTACATATGTACTAAATTCCAGATTTAGATACTCTGCCTCCTTTCTCAAACAAGACTACAGTCCTGCCCAACGTCATGCTTAAAGGATACTCCTCAGGACAATAATATAAAAAATATCACCATAAAATTACAAACCGGCAATATTTCATGAGCCGGTTTTATTACTTTGCTTGCTTTATTCTATATATACTTCAATACTCGTTACCTGTAGTGTGTAGTAACCTTCAACCTAGTAATGGCTGGCAGATAGGGAATTTATTCCGATATTGTCAAGGACGAATTCCTACTTGGGAAAGAAGTACTGCTGACACATTTGACTTCCAATAGTTAGTTCTTTTGTGACCTATATCTGTTGTGAGTTAAAATTGCTAAATGGCTCGCGTGGTGCAAGGGTTTCAGGTTTGATTCCCAGCTAGGCTAAAATTTAATTAATGAATGTAGAGTTTCTTCCTCGGATCTCGGTATCCACGTCACAATAAATTCTAGTGCGTATGTTTTAAATAATATTGTTTGTTTCCATTGGGTATTCGTCAGTATTCTAGTATTCGTCGGAATTCGGGTATTCGCCTTACTATGTACCCATGGTATCAACGCTACAGAAAACTGTATTGTTATTTTCGAAATAATTACTCATTTATTAGAAACTAGAGTTTTAAATAATGTAATATTGTTTGTTACCTTCTCGTTATTCGCAGTATCCGAGTATTCGTCGGTATTCGGGTATTCGTTTTTCTATGGAACTAACGTAACAGGAAAATCTTGCGTTACTGCGGATATCGTTACTGTTTCATTTTTATAACTATAGATTTTAAAGTACCATATTTAACATATAGATGTTAAATATTTTATTTCTAATTGCTTTGTAACATATACATACATGTTATACGTGAGTGTACATAGAGTTATAATATTGTTTTATAAATATAGTACTTTCTTTAAAAATACCTAATTTACCATATAGAAGTTACATATAGTATTTTTAATTATAGAGTTTATTTTAACTATATGTAGTTATAAAAAGAACCTCAAAAAGTCCTGTGTGGGACTTTAATAAACACAATGCCAGACACTTGAGGCCACCGCGCAGACGTTGAGGCAAACATCCTCTGTACACTTTCAATACAAAGCAGAGCGGAGGTGTTAAAAAGGGGTTTATTTTGTTAATAAACAGGCGTGTTTGTGTGCGGAACCCTTTAGGGCGTTGTAATAACATGCGGACAAACATGCTAGTAATGATCACGTATGCCTAACGTGACCACGCCACCAGTTTGAACGGGACCGTCCCTTTTTTGGCCCCATCCCGGTGTCCCCGAGAAAAATCGCGGGACGTAAAATTTACCCGTTTTCCCAAAGCGATGTATTGAAATAAATATGTTCCTCCGATAAACATAAAAAACATTAGAACTTTTTTTAAATATAGGTACATATCTAAAATCAAAATCAAAATATTTTTATTCAAAGTAGATTCTTTACAGAACTACCCGGTGGTAGTTTATAGCGTACTAGTAAGCGAAACAATTTTGGAGAAGAGGCTGCTAAAATCTACATAAATATATAAAAAAAATATATAATTTTTATTATTAGTATTTTTTCATCAAGAACCTAGGTCATAAAAGTAACTAACTTTTTACCATCGGAACCTAACTAATTGAGTATGTCATTATATAACAAGTACTAACGACAAACATTTTTTTGATTGTCGATATTTCGAACCAGTTATATGTCTGCTGGCCATACGCTAGCGGCGCAAAACTGTTGACAAGTCCTAATATATATTAATCGATATTATTCGTCTTAATATACATATATTAATCGGTCAATTATATAAATCGATCTACTCTACGTCAAGTTCATTTTCTTTTAGGGTTCCATATCACGACACAACACTATCCGTACCTTCATGTCCTGAACTATTGTACTATTTGTGATTTCCGTGAACTACTAACTAACTAAAGAAAGTAATCCCGAGTCCCGTTTGGTATAAAAAATCTCTGGTCAAGTTTTGCCTCTTTGTAGAACGTGCGACGTCGTGTGGCTCACGGACTAGAGAATGCTTGTACTTGTCGATATTTGTCTTATGTTATTAAAATCATCGATTCCTTAATCAGATATTTATTCAGAAATCAAACATCGACCAGAAAGATATGATTTTAAACTAATATTTTCCGCTGGCTTTTTACTCCCGGTCAATTTTAGTCAACAGGGCGCTCAAAGCCGAGGTACTGATATTACATAGTACCCTTGATATTCATTAAGTGTATGTAAATACCTTACAATTATATAAAATATTTGAATTTTAATTTATTATCGCGGTTTTTTTACATTTTATTATATACCGGGTACTCACGATTAACAATATTTTCATTTTACTATGTACCATGTACTCATGATTAGTATGTTTATTTTTGACTGCCAATAGTTTGAACTAGTTCCATAGCTCATGATCACGTGGCGAGTTCTCGGCGTGACCACGAACCATGCAACGAGTTAATCTTTTTGCCAACAAAATGGATCCTACAAGCAATGTCACTAGCACATCACCCCTGCAGCCTGAGAAGTCGGTAAGCAGTCATTGTACACAGTAATAAAATATTATGATGAAACTCAATTTCAAACGATTATAACAATAACAGTAAGCAATTTGTGTGTTATGCATCGTTCCGCGCCGGTAACGGCCGGAACTTCCGGCGTGCAAGGTCGGAGCTGAGGCTTTACTCGCGAATTAAATAAGCACTGCGCGTCATTTGCATTGTTTATAAATAATGCTTGTTATATTTAAAACAAAATGTAATATTTTTTACGAAAATATTTTGATGCAAATGGATAACTAGATTAAATGCTATTTGAACTGGTAAATAAAGATGGCAGCTTGAGTTGACGCTACAACCTTCGACTGCCTTACAGCTGCATCACATCGGTGTTGTGTTTTACTTTGAAGAGATTATTGAGCAAATTAACTTTTCGAAGTATTCATTATATAAAAAACTATTAGTTAGGTAAACTCATTATGACTGAGTGTTTTAATAAAACAAAGACCCCTTAAAAGTGCAATCGAAACTTTCCTTCCCACCCTTAGCGCTATCATTCATCAGCGGTAACAGTCTGTACCCGTAAACGCTTACAGACTTAC
>DWON01003809.1:0-17334 GCA_018251015.1 Phocides pigmalion okeechobee | reverse complement strand
CATGTACCAGCGTGTACAGACGTGACATTGGAACCTCTTGTCGCCTGTGTGCACCGCCATGTGATCCTCCATTCTACACTTCAAGAAGAACTTCATGTCACAAACGCTACAAACATGTTTCCGTTCCATCAAGTGGTCCTTCTTCACATGTCGTGTCAACGCTCGCTTATTCGAAAAGGAACGCTCGCATGCTTGACATTTTAAAACAACGGGCGGCGCTCCATGCTCTTTAACCATATGATTGATTTTCGTCCAATAATCAGCAAATTTCTCCAAACAGAAATGGCATTTGTTCTTCTTTTTCAAACCTAAATGGATCCTCTGTTCATGATCCCGTCTTTTCCGGTCGCAGCTGAATATCTTGTCACAATGATCGCATTTAAACTTGTCCATACCGTGCATTCGTTTGTGACACACTAACAGGCGCTTAGTAACGAAACCAGAGTTGCAGACATCACACACGAAGTTTCTGAAATGCACATGCATATGTTCTTGTAAAACTTTGTAGTTAGTGAATTCTGTCGAGCAAATTGCACAGCGCAGCGCGTCCGAGTCAAATTTGAAAGGGATCATTTGGTTCCTGATATCCGTGTGAATAGTTTTCTTGTGTTCGTTTTGCAGATGCTCCGTAAACTCCTCAAGTCTATCGAAGGTTTTGCCACAGATCTTGCACGTCAGCTCCGTGATATCTATTTTCAGGACGTATTGGAAGATCTTAGGCAGTTTTATCGTCTGAAAATCGTTGTGCTCTTGTAAGAAATGGATTTTCAAATCTTTAGGAAGCTTGTATTTTTTCATGCAAAAATTACATTTGTATCCCTCCCCATCTTTGCCTCGTATTAGCGTCGCGTTAGAGTATTGCAGAATATTTTTTAAGTTCGCTAAATGTTTCTTCGATTCCTTGATAGGTTTTAGAGATTTAAGTGTTATATTGTTTTTTACCAACTCTTCTCCGTTTTCTTTCAACAGTTTTTGACTCGTGTCTTCCAGTCCCTTACCTACAAAGAGAAAAATAATAATCAGACTAATTTTTGCATCCTTCACTATAAAAAAAAAGTTTAATATATTGTTAGGTAAGATCTTGTTATCCTACTATAGTATTTTAATATATTGAAATATATCTTAAGATTATTTTGGCCAATTGTACTTTTGAAACAATAACTGACACTTTATGGAATAACTTGAGTTTATTCACAAAATTCTATAACTTATTATATTGTTTACAGTTGAATACAGGTGTTTTTATAAAGTTATCAACTGTATTGTAACGTCCCTTTCGATATATGTGTCCATTTTTGCCTTGCCTTGGTTTTTATAATTTAACCTATTAAACCTGTGATGTCTTCGATAGGAGCTTGTCTACTTTTGTGCCTTACAGCGGGAAAGCGTACCCTTAATCTCTCTTAAATTCATCTTAATAAAAAATATATAAGTGAAAAATCATTATATTTTTGGGCAGATGGTTTTTAAAGATATAGAAGAGCGAAGTTGGTAAAGAAGGACCGGGTTGGTATAAAATTCCAGCATTAAAATCAAAGATTACTGCATTTATTTGTACAATCAAATGTATTTATTTTATACTTGTGGCACTTCTAATTTCTTAATTACATTTCACTGTGTACCAAAAACTTTTTTTAACAGTTAGTCACGGTTGACGACGCTGCTAATGACAAGAAGTCTGGTTTTATATCTCACATAGAGAATTGCAATCGGTATTCAGTACAGGAATACACACCTCCTGATGTCAAGTAGGTGCCGCAGCTCAAGGACACTAAGACAACCTCGAACAGGACTGAAGTATCTACTTATACGTACATTCATTGCTACTCCTGAGCACTAAGTTGATCGCCTCGATTTTAACTGTAGCCGGCAACTTCGTCTCTCTAACCGAAATACAAAAGTTGCTTTGTACCACTCCGGTCGAACTATAGTTTTACCACCTACTTATTTAATCTAGTGCTTGTTAATAACAAAGCAATTAAGTAGTGACGTAACGAAGAACTACGAAGATTGTTAATTTTATCATATGTTTCTGAATAGAACATTAAAATCTGAATTCAAAATTAGCATTAAACTCAAATAATCACTTATTGTGTTTCATTTTCTGAACTTCGTTTTCCGATCATCACCGTGCGACCTCAGCTGATGTTGTCCTAACGATCTCTTTGTCATATAACATCGTGAACAGACAGGACATTGGAATCTTTTTTCGCCTGTATGTACCGCCATGTGATCAACCAATTTGCCTTTCAGAAAGAACCTCATGTCACAAACATTACAAACATGTTTTCGTTCCAACAAATGATCTTCTTTTACGTGTCGTGTTAACGCTCGCTTGTTTGAGAAAGATCGCTCGCAAGCTTGACATTTTAAAACAACTGGCGGTGCTCCATGTTCCTTGATCAAGTGATTCATTTTCGTCCAATAATCAGCGAACTTCTCCACACAGAGGTGGCATTTGTGTTTCTTTTTCAAACCCAGATGTATCCTCTTCTCGTGATCTTTCCTTTTTTGATCGCAATTGAAGATCTTCTCGCAATGATTACATTTGAAGTTATCCATTTTGTGCAACCGTTTGTGACGATCCAGCAATAGTTTGGTCACAAAACCGGCATTGCAAATGTCACATATAAAGTTCCTAAAATGCACGTGCATATGTTCGACAAGAATTTTGTAGTTTGTGAATTCTATTGCACATATTGCGCAACGCAGAACGTCAGAATCAAATTTGAAAGGAATCATTTGATTTCTAATATCTGTGTGTATAATCTTCTTGTGTTCTTTTTGCAGATGATTCGTGAAATATTCGAGTTTATCGAAGACTTCGTCACAAATTTTGCATCTCAACTCTGTGATATCCATTTTTAATACATATTGGAAAACTTTGGGCAGTTTTATCGTTTCGAAATCTTTGTGTTCTTGCAAGAAATGACTTTTCAAATCTTTAGGAAGTCGATACTTTTTCATGCAAAAGTTACATTTGTAACCATCGCTATCTTTGTCCCTAAATAAAGTTGCATTTGAATACTGAAGAATATTTTTCAAATTGGCTGAATGTTTCTTTGATTCCTTAGTAGGCCTTTGAATAGAGCTTAGTTTTATTATGTATTTTTCATTTGGTTCATTGATTCCCTTTTTCAAAATATGATCCATATTTTTCTGTTCTTCACCTACAAAGAAAAATAATTATCAGACACTTAATTAATCATTACTTCCGGATAAAATTATAAAGCTTTACATAATTGTAAGATACATTAAAATCATACTATATAAAAAACAATAATTTTCTACCTACAGTTCCTCTAATTATAAATCACAAAGAATTTGATTATATGTGTTTACTTTTGTCAGAAAGAAAAGGCCTAAAGGGTCAAAATACCTTAATGAAACAACTGTCTAAGGAACCAATGTTTATTGAAACCATGATAAATGACAACGTAAAAACCAATTACACTTCTTCTCCATGTTTTGACCGCATGTGACTACGCCAACTGCATTTCTGGACAAATGCCATGCCACAGTGGACACATGAGAACCTTCTATCATCTGCATGGATCCGCATATGCTCTCTCAACGTGTTTTTCCTTCCGTACGCTTTGAAACACACGTCACATCTGAACTGCCTCAATCCTGTATGCTTTGCCATGTGTCGTTGCAAGCTACTTTTGCTGAAAAACGTCATTTCACATTCCGTGCACTTGTTTTTTCTCTCTAAAAGATGATCCTTCTTCGTGTGTCTTGATAACGCTCTCTGATTCTGGAAGCTTCTATCACAAGCTTGGCATTTTAATACAACTGGGGGTACACCATGCTCCTTTACCATATGATCGACTTTCTTCCAGTAATCGAGAAATCTCTCTTCGCAATACTGACATTTGTTCCGCTTACCGAATCCAAGATGCGTCCTTCTTTCATGTTCTCTCAACTTCTGTTTATTTGTAAAAGTCTTGTCGCATTGCTCGCCTTTGTATTCCCCTGTACTCCGTCTCTTCACATGACTAACCAACAGACGCTCAGTCACAAAGCAAGCTCCACAGATATCGCAGATGTGATTCCCAAAGTGTGTGTTCATGTGTTCTTGTAGCAGTTTGAAGTTGGCATACTCAGCCGAACATTCAGTACACCGCAGTTCAGGAGTTTCAAATTTGAAAGGTACTATTTGGCTTTTTGTATCCGTGAATACACCTTTTCCATGTTCTGCTTTAAGATGGGATAGCAGATCTTCTATCTTCGTTAGTGTTGCATGACAAATAGTACAACTTAGATAAGTAATGTCTAATTTAACAACATGTTCGAATAATCGGGCTATCATGAACTTGATCAACCTTTCGCTTTTGTGCTCGTCTAGAAAATGCTTTTTTAGATCTACAGGTTCGGGATACTGCTCAGGACAGAAAGAACATATGTACCCGAGACTGTCTTTACATCTGATGGGATTTGCGTTCGAATGCATCAATATATGCTTGAGATTCTGATGATTCTTCTTTAAGTCTGACATCTTGGCGTTTTTTTCTGTTAACACTTTTTTTTTCTTAACAAATCGTACATCCACTCGAGGTGTTGTTAGTCCCCTTTCGATTGTAATCCTTCGTATACCTATAAAGAGAAATAGTTATTAGTTATAGCGCTGTCTTGAAGAGGATCCAAATTTTAGGCACAGTAAGGTTAGTGACGTGTTTACAAATAGTTAATTATACTTTCTGCATTTCACGTTATTATTCTAGTAACCGCATAATAATATCACTTTCAATATTATATTTGATTCCCTGTTTATTTTAATGAGTAATCAATAACATACATTTTTAAAAAGATAATTGACAAACTTTTTCTACCGAACTGTAATAGAATTGTAGATTAATCAATTCGTCGGATTCTTTACAATACGGACAATGGTTAGAGTATAAATGCTTTATAATAATTTAATTTACGTCATACTTATTTTTAAACGTAATTTTGAGTCAATATAAGCGTTTGTTAGTCATTGTTTTGGGTGAAAATGAAAATGCTTCTACCATTCCATCATATTTTTTAATGTAAGAAACAATTTAAATATTTAAAGAGTCCATAAAAATATAGTTTTAAAATTTACAAATTACCACCATGTTTGGCAAGCATATGACTTTTCAAAGTACAATTTTGGGTAAATGACAATCCACACTGCGAGCACTTGATGCGGTTTTCGGTATGCAATCTTCTCATGTGTTCTTTCAATGTCTTTAACCTTCCGTATGATTTGAAACACACTTCACACCGAAACTCCCTTAATCCAGTATGTTTTACTTCATGATTGTCCAACTCTCTCTTGGAGTAGAAAGCCATATCACAGCGGCTACATTTGTGCTGCCTAAGCATCAGATGATCTCGTTTCGTATGCAGTAACCACGCTCGGTGTGTTACGAAGGTCTTTTCACACGCCTGACACTTAATAGTTGGACCACGTATACCGTGAACCTTCGCCAAATGTTCGTCTTTGTTAAAATTCTCCTTAAACCTCTCATTGCAATAACCACATTTATGAGGAAGGTTATTCCCATCGTGTACCGTTCTTTCATGCAACTTTTTCTTCCGAAGCGTGTTGAATACTTTGGGACACCGCTCGCAGGCAAACGTACCCGTTTTATGGCATTCCCTGTGACACAAGAGTATGTGTTTGTTAACGAACCCAGCGTCACAAACCTCACAGACATAATTCCTGTAATGAACGTTCATATGCTCTAATAGAGCCTTAAATCTATTGAACACGTTCAAACAAATGTAACAACGTAATGTTTCCGTGTCAAACTTAAACGGTAGGATGTGATTATTGATATCTGTGTAGAGATTCCTACCGTGAGCAATTTTTAAATGTTCCATCAACAGTTCTAACGTTTCAATTTTCTCATTACAAATCTTACAAAACAACCCAGTGATGTCGAGTTTCACGAAATACCCATACATATCTTTGCATTTCATAAAATTCCGCTTGTAATTATCGCCGTGTGAATCCGTGTGCCGTTTTAAATCAGCTGGATCCGGGTATTGGTCTTTGCAGAAACAGCAAGCGTAACCAATACCTCCTCGACAGCGTATCGGCGATGCGTTGGAGTTAAGAAGAATCTCTCTTATGTTTGTCCTGTGTTTCTCTAACTCTTCACCAGCTCTGTTCTTACTCTCATTCGTTCTTTTACCGCGTTCTTTGTCACTTTTTATAGCTTTCCCTTTCGTTCTCTCACTTCTACGTACACCTACAAAGAAAACTTTGTATTACTTAAGATTAATAGAATTTCGACAAGAGATTTTAGTTTGTGATAGTTTGAAAACATCAGTATAAATACCATTTGATAAAATTCGCGACTCTCCATTTACGACTAAATAAATTGAAGAGACCGACTATGAAATTAAAGTAATCACTCATGTGATTATCAGTACCATCAAAGGCCATATTAGTTAGTATTTATTGTTTGGAAACCGTTCTACGGATTTTACGGAATCCTTATGAAAAAGTGAATGTAAATCTAGGAAGTAGGAGATTTAATACCGATGTTAAGGAACATAAACAAATGATATGTGGAGAGAATAATAAAACAAAGGAAACATATAAACAGTTTATTAAAAGTTCAATTTATAATATTTGGTTAGTATTAACAAAGCATATGTAATCAAATATTACAACTATGATTTTATATCAACCATTATGATGAGATATTATGATATAAAATATCTTAAAATTTTATACTGACTTCAGTTGTTATTAATTAAATTATATGTTTTAATTAAATCAAACTTAAATATTATTGAACATAATTAAGATACGACATTATGTGACTTAAGATGATATTTTATTTTCATTGCATCTTTTTATGTCAGAAGTCAGATGTCAGAAGAGTAACAAACGAAAATGCAAACCACCTGATATTAAGTAGTCGCAGCCCATAGACATCCACGTACAATCACAAATATGACTAAAATCCTATCTGAGCTCGAACATAGATGCGTTGCTAATCCTGAGGACTAAGATGCTCGCCTAGCTTCAAAGTGTAGCCGGCAACCGCACCTCTCCAACCGAAACACAGGTAATACTTTACGGCGGATTAATTTTAAGATAGATACAGTTCATATCACATATTAATTTTAGCTTTTTATGCATCTGTGACCATATAAAATATATATTATATTCGGCATACAAAATGTAATGAAATGATCAAATATATCATGACACAATAAGATATATCAAAAAGATTTCTGAATATAATATTGAGACGCTCTAAAAATCGTGATATTCAATAAATTCATTTGAATGTTTGACATAGTTCTGGAAAAACAATGTTTTTAATATATAGCATTTTCAGAAGATTTAAAAAAGGATCGAAAATGTAATAAAAAATCGATTGAAGTCAAAATGCTTTAAAAATATAATTTACTACATAACTTAACAGTTTCCCTGCGGCTATAACACTGCTGTGTAGTTCTAGGCGCGACGCGCTTGCGGCTCCTACGGTGTGTAGTACCCACACATTTGTATGGATGACGGGCGAACAAAAGTGCTATTTTTACGTCGGCGCTACAAGACTGAGGGCGGACATTACGTCTGTGTATTCGTAGATGATACACGGATGGTAAAAAATACAATATTTCAATAATTTGTTGGTGTATCTTCAGTCTAATCAAAAATCCAGTTTAGGAATACTGATCATATACATATATCCGCACCGCAGTCAAAGTGGTAAGTTGGTTATAGTTCTAGAAAGATGACGTAACAAAGAATCGCATTTTTGGAAGACATAAGAAGGAATTGAAAACTTTAAAAAAATGAGTATGAATATATATATAGTTATAGTATTGAGATGTTAAAACAATCTTAATTGATTGAATATATTGAAAGTATTTTATAATTCTCGGAAGACAACATAACATAGAATCGCATTCACGGAAGATTTAATACTTTGTAATCGGAAAACGAGCATCAAAATAAAAAATCAAAATCACTTATAAGTAAACTCGTCATACCCTTTTTTATAGTAAAATGCGAGAGACGAGTTTTGTTGCGCGAAGTGGTAAGACGCAGGAAACTTGTAAAAAAGGTACACATTTCTAAATAATCTCTTAAATTTGAACGAATAAAACTATTTTGTTTTTTTTACTGTGAAAGAGTAAGAAATGAGCATGCAGGCCACCTGATGTTAAGTGGTCACTGGAGCCCATAGACAATCACGTCCAATCTCAAATAGAACAGAAGTTCTATTTAACGATGGACGCGGATGCGTTCCTACTCTTGAGGACTAAGATGGTCGCCTCCAATAATGTGTATCCGGCTTGATTGAGAAATAGTGCTTTTCAACAATGTTTTTGTACATAAATAAATAATAGTTTGTCAGTTTTTTGCTTGGTGTCAATAGATCACTGAAAAAGTACCCCACGCTTTTTTTACATCGCAATACATTTTTTTCTTACTTACACTTTACATTTTCTTATATTATTGCATTGTCATCCGTCCTCGATACGTATGCAAAGTTTCAAATTAATCAGACATCTGGAAATTGGTGAAAATTATACTCAAAGAATCCGTTACATACATCAATACAAGATAAGCTAATAAAAGCATGTTAAAAACGAAAATAACACATACTTTGACAAGTAAAGAAACGGAGAAGTCTTTTTAAAATAAAATACTGAAAGTCTCATTGAAAAATATCAATAAGTTGAAGATAGTAGTACTTAATGGAAAATCTAATTTTAGCGCGAGAATTAAAGAAAAACATGCGCTACGCCACGATTTGGCGTAAAATGCCCGACTACAGTGTTAAGGAACGAGAAACATGCGTTACGTCAGATCAGTTTCTCCGTGTTTTGTCCTCATGTGCCCTCTCCAACTACACTTTTGAACGAACGCCATGTTACAATGTTCGCACTTAAACCGGCGATCATCCGCATGTATTCGCATGTGTTCCGTCAACGTCCATTTCCTTCCATACGACTTCAAGCAGACCTCACATTGGAACTCTCTTTGACCAGTATGCTTCACCATGTGCCCTCTTAGCTCCGTCGAAGAGAAAAATGCTTTTTCACACTGCCCGCATTTGTGAGGCCTCTCGATCAAGTGGTGTCGCTTCATGTGAATCATCAATGCGTTCTGATGAGCGAATGTCTTGTCACAGGCTTGACATTTCCTTGCAAACGTTGGAACTCCATGCACTCTCTCCAAATGCATATCCTTCTGTCGGGTATCACTGAACCGATCGTTGCAATATCGACATCTATTCCTCTTCGAATGAACATGTGCTTGGTACTCATGAGCCTTCTTTTTCAAGTTAGTTGTGAACACTTTAGGGCAGTATTGACATTTGAACACGCCTGTTTTATGGTTCGCCATGTGGAAGTACAGTTTCTTTCTGTTAACGAAACCAGTGTCACATTTGTCACAATCAAAATTCCTGTAGTGAACACTCATGTGTTCCATTAAAGCCTTGAATTTGTTGAAGACGTTGTGGCAGATGAAACACTTGAGGGTTTCACTGTCGAATTTAAACGGTAGAATTTGATGCTTAATGTCTTTATACATTTTTTTGTCGTGTACCGCTATCAAGTGGTCGATCAAGAGTTCTACAGTATCAATACTTTCCTTGCATATGTTGCATTGTAATGCTGTTATGTCGAGCTTGATACACAGTCGGTAGCTGTCTTTACCGATGACAGAGACTATTTCGTTGATAACATCGTGAGATTCTGCTGTGTGTTTCTTTAAATCTCCTGGTTTCGGATATTGGTCTTCGCAGAAACAGCAGGCGTATCCTCTCCCAGCGTGGCAGCGGATCGGCGTAGCATTAGACCACTGCAATATCTGTATAGCATTAACTTTATGCTTCTTCATACTTTCCCCGATTTCCACCGGTTTTAAATTAACCGAAAGTTTCTTTTTCAAATCAATCTTCTTTCCTTCCTTCATGTTTTCTGATACAGTGCTGTTTGGCGCTCTTTTGAAGACACTTTTACGTTGTAAACCTAAAACGAAAATACGAAATTATTGCTCGCTACCCTTTTAGTCAGATTTTCAGTAATCTAATATTATTGGTCAGTAATATAATGTTTCCATAAGATCACCTTACTAGTAATTAATACATTTTTTACTTCTTAAAATTAATTTTTGACGCGTCACAAAATAGAACGTCTGTTTAGTTAAAATATATTGCTTGCTACGAAATGTTTAGTTAAAACTTTTTGTATAACACACTTTATTGACTAATTTTTTCATTCATCGATCGAATTTGGATCCATATTTAAAAAAAAAAAAATTCTATCTAGTACTTAGACCTAAGTTATTTATACAAAAAAAAAAGAGAAATGAAACCAACAAGAATATTAACGTTATTTATTTGTCTATTTGGTGTAACATTGCTAAATTATCTAAACTTTTTCGCCGTGCTTCGAGCGCATGTGACCTCGCCAGCTACATTTTTGGACAAACGCCATTCCGCAGTGTTCACATTTAAATCTACGATCATCAGCGTGGATTCTCATGTGTTCATTTAGCGTCTTTTTCCTTCCATACGCCTTGTGGCATACATCACACTCAAACTTCCTCACGCCCGTGTGTTTCACAACGTGATTTTTCAATTCGGAAACCGAGAAAAAACTCATCTCGCATTCAGTGCATCTGTATCTTCTGTCCATCAAATGTAGCCTCTTTATGTGAACTGTGTAGTCTTTCTGATTAATAAAAGTCTTATCACAAGCTTGGCACTTCAGCGATTTTGACTGTACCCCGTGAACTTTGGCTAGATGCTTCTCTTTCTTACGATAATCCTTGAACTTCTCGCTGCAGTAGCCACATTTGTTCAACGTCGCCGAGTGTGTGTGAACACACTTTTCATGAGACCGTTTCTTCCGGAACGTGTCGAAGACTTTCGGACAGAAATCGCAGTCGAACTTCCCAAGCTTGTGACTTTGGGCGTGTTGAGCTAGGATCACGCGACTCACGAACCCCGCGTCACACACCTCGCAAATATAGTTCCTGTAGTGTATATTCATATGCTCTAGCAACATTTTAAATTTGTGGTACACATTTAAACATATAAAGCACCTTAGATTCTCCGAATCGAACTTAAACGGAAGCACTTGATTCCTTATATCTGTGTGCATATTTCTCTTATGTTCGCTCTTCAGGTGATCGATCAGCTGTTCCAAATTGTCGATGCTTTCGTCACAAATATTGCACTTTAGAGCCGTAATGTCCAGTTTCACGTGAAATTTATACATGTCCTTTCCTTTCATGAAGTTAATTTTAGCTTTTTCATCGTGAGAGTTTATCGTGTGTATTTTTAAGTCAGCCGGGTCTGGGAACTGTTCTGCACAAAAGCAGCAAGCGTATCCGATCCCCCCTCTGCATCTTATCGGCGTTGCATTCGAATTCATCAAAATTTCTCTCATGTTAGCTCTATGTTTTTGTAACTCGCCTCCTTTTTTAGGTTTCTCATCTCTTTCATCATTTTTAATTTTATCTCGTTTTAATATAACATCTGTGTCATCCGCGACAATTGGTGGTCCATAAACAGATTTGATGGTACGTCTCGCACCTACAAAGAAAAGGACATGTTATTCAGTGTGGTCACCATTGCGTTTTGATAAAGTGGACAGGGAGACAGCATGAAGTAGACAGCACGAATTGTTAGCTTTCTCTTGATGATGAAAAAACTCGATAACTTCAGGAACGATGATTCTAACAGTTTCTACATTATTAAATTTAGCGTTCAACTGACCCTTTACCCCAAAATGACTTGGACGCCTGCTCTAAAGTAAATTGTGATAGGCGCTTTGAAAAAAACGCGTTAAAATGTTATCTTAATTATATTTTTTGCCATCGTTTAGTTTTAAGTACACAATGATGAGATCAAATGAAAATAACCTATAACTAGATCAAGAAATACACTCGTTCTTTGTTTAAAATCTGACGTAGATTAACACTTTAAGTGCGGTGCTCGTATCGCTCGTAAGATCGGGTCAGTACTGCGGTAGGCGGCGCTAAACTGGAGCTTATTTGAGTTTATACGCCTACAATTTACTGAAATATTGTATTTTTTTGCATCTGTGTATCATCTACAAATACAGACACGTAATGTCCGCCCTCAGTCTTGTAGCGCCAGGGTAAACATAGAACTTGAGTTCGCTCGAAATCCATACAGATTTGTCCGTACAACACAGGTGTGTACGAGCCACAAGCGCGTTGCGTCGCGCATTACACAGCAGTGTTGTAGCCGCAGGGAAAGTGTAAAATCCATAATTTTAGTAGTAAATAATACACAAACGAATAACATTTAACTTTTTATATAATTATAAGGTTTAAGAGGATAACTTGTAAGGATTGTAAGGCTTAATCAAGACTTAGCATGTTAGTTAAATCACGGAAGATATTTTTTTTCGCGTATACCATATTAGATAAGATAATAAAGCTTAGGTTTTATTTTCGAGGGTAGTTCCATGATGGTAAACAACGCAAAAGAAAATGCATATACAGTTCAACTATTTATTTATGTATCGTCAAGTACAAAAAAAAACGATTCAACTATTTAATTTCATTTTATAACCGGGGACATTACAGAGTTCCACAGCTGTAGCTGAAACTATCATATATCCGGAATAATGGATCCGAAAGCACAACGGAGTCCGATATGAAAGTCTTGAATCATTTTTACGAATCAAATCAGATTTTCGCACGGAAGTTTAATATAGTATAATACAGAATACGGAAGTTTAAATCTTGGATCTTTAATTAAACTTCCGAATATGTGAATATATAATATAAATGCAAAAAGTGCAAGAAAATATAAGTGGAAACAAACTCATATTCAAATTCAAATAGTTTATTTCATTGTAAGGTATTTACATACACTTAATGAACGTTAAGGGTAAAGTGTAATCAGTACATCGGCTTTGAGCGACTGCGGCTAAGGTAGACCGGGAGAAAAAAGCCGGCGGAAAAAACATTGACTAATACGACAATTGGAAAACGATTTCTTCGTAGCTATATGAATCTTGAAATTTGGCAGACAGATTTTTTAGGATACAGGTATACCCTTTAAGAAAGGATATAAAAAAATATAGCTTACCATTACAAAACACGTCAATGAACGTTCTAAACTGCTCAAAACTATAAACGTGTCATTTCGTATTAAAATTATTTTGAATCTCATACACATAATCCTATCTAAAGCCTGTTAAAAAATTGGAAATATTTATTCTCATATATACAATGATTAAAAACTTAAATCTAATTAAAATAAAAACCTAACCTAAACAATCTAAAGGGAGTCCGTGCTCATGCGGCATGGTTTCAAGAACACTAGCTGCATTCCCGTGCTGGACAGCAATCGCAATTCTCTGCGCGAGATATGAACCAGCCCTCTTGTTATCGGCAGCGTCGTAATATTTTTAACCGGTTATCCGTATCCATATCTAGATCCGATATTTCGTATCCGTAACATCCCCGGTTATAACTGCATAATGACGTAAAATACACTTATAGTCTACAATCTATACATAATATTATAATTTTTTTACTTAATATATACAATACCAATTAATATCACCCTAAACTAAACTGTGATTATATCAATTGATTCTAGATTTAAGCTGTGTATGGCATCGGGAATAAGTTTATTTCGAAAATATTCCAATAATCCTATACTAATCTGAAAACAAGAAGTTTGAAGTTAGACAAAACTAAACTGACAAAATGATTTTTTTTGGAAGTTTTGAAAATCCAATTCAATATACGTTCGCTAATTAGATGATCTGTTGGTGTCAGTACTTTTTAATGTACAAAAATAGCCACGCGATGTTAAATGCTCACTATATTCTATTAACATCTATATCCGACCTCAAACAGAATTGAGGATAGAATTTTCTAGAAATTATGATTTTTTTTATATCCGCGGATTCCGTTTTCGAGACCATATATTGAATTTATAGAATAATACAGAAACACAAAAATTTTAGTCGGATTATGCGAGTGGTGGTGACAATAGGTGTCAATTATTCCATTTCTTCAGGATGTTTTGTCCTCAGGTGCACTGTTAAGCTGCATTTTTGAACAAAGGTCATTCCGCAAAACTCGCACTTGTACCGACGGTCGTTCGCGTGTATTCGCAGATGTTCACGCAACGTCTTCTTCCTGCCGTATCGCTTGAAACAAACATCGCATTCGAATGCTCGCACTTTCGAATGCTTCACCATATGCGTCACTAACGCGCTATTGGAGAAAAATTTCATATCGCACTCAGGGCATTCGTGTTTCTTCTCCATTAAATGGTGCCTCTTAATGTGGATTCTTAGAGCGTCACGATTCGCTAACGTCCTATCGCACGCCTGACATTTCACCGCAACCGGTTTGGCGCCGTGCACCGTCTCCAAATGCAGCTCCTTTTTCCTAAGATTGGTGAACTTCTCGTGGCAATAACCGCACTTATTCCTCAAATTTGAATGCACGTGGACGCCTCTCTCGTGCGCAACCTTCTTCCTCATCGTGTCGAAAATCTTCTCGCAATATTCACAGGAGTACACTCCAATGTTGTGGCGGTCCAAATGCGAGTTGAGACCACGGCGGTTGATAAAGCCCGTGTCGCATATATCACATACGAAGTTCCTGAAGTGTTTGTGCATATGTTCGAAGAGACATTTGAATGTGCTGATCTCGAGAGAGCAAATGGCGCAACGGAGAATATCACTGTTGAATTTGAAAGGGATTATATGATTCTTTACGTCAGTGAAGATATTCCTGTTGTGTGTATTAAGCAAATGTTCGAATAGGTTCTCCAAAGATTCAATGTTTTCATTACATATTTTGCACTGTAGGTCAGTGATATCGACTTTCATTGAAAAGGTCTTCAAGTCCCTCTCTTTCTTGAATCTCGCTGTGGTTATGTCTCTGAAGTGTTCCTTCAGGCTGTGGGTTTTCAAATCGGCTGGTTTGACGAACTGTTCTTTGCAGAAGAAGCATAAGTAGCCAATATCGCTGTGCGAGCGAATGAGTGTCGCGTTCGACCACAGCAGTACCTCCTTTATATTATTTCGATGTTTATCTAATTCCTTGATGAATTTGATGACAGATTTCTTTTTCACTAACCTCTTAACTTTAGTACTATTCTTATCACTTACATCTGGCAATTTCTCATCATGACCTTTCCTATTTAAATCCTTTAATACGATGTCATCGTCTACATCGACTTCGGTCTTCAATACGGCTATTTTATAATTCTCAAGCACGTCTCCTTTCCTTTCGTGGTGTATACCTAAAAAGGTAAAAACAAATATATTTTTATTGTTATTAGAATTACAATCTTAAAGGCATTCTTCTTTCTTTTTGAGTAATATCATTTAACACGTTCCTTGCGGCGTACAACATTGCTGTGTATTTGTACACACCTGTGTTGTACGGACAAATCTGTATGGATTACGGGCGAACACAAGTGCTAAGTTTACGTCTGCGGTACAAGATTAAGGGCGGACATTACATCTGCGTATTCCTAGATGACACAGATATTAAAAAAAAATCAATATTTAAGTGAACTTTCGGCACATCTTCAGTCTAGACAAATAAGCTCCAGTTTAGTGCCGCTTTCCGCAATACTGACTTGATCTCATATATAAGCGCCGCAAAGTGTTAATGGTATTCTTTCATTCTTCTTGAGTAATATCATTTAATACTTAGAATTAGGAATACGTAACAGCTTACCATTTTCATCCATGACATATTTGATCATTTTGATGCTAGTAATATCAATGTTAATGGTAAATTATTTATTGTAGATTTTTAAAAATATTATCCGCAATAATAATTCATAAAAGGTTTTTTTAAATTAAGGACTCACAGTTACAAACTAATATCACATCATAATTATCATAAAATAAGGCATGTGTTTATAAATTGTAATTTATTAAGACGCTTTAATTAGCTTGGGTTGTATGTATATATTTTTTTATTGCGAAAGAGTAAGAAAAGCGCATGCGGGCCACCTGGTGTTTAGTGGTCACTGCAGCCCATAGACGACCACGTCCAATCTCAAATAGAACAGAAGGTCTATTTAAGGATGAACGTGGGTGCGTTCCTACTCTTGAGGACTTAGACGGTCGCCTCTAATAATGTGTATCCGACAACCACACCTCCCCAATCAAAACACAATACATGAAGAACATATTTCTTTACGGCGAATTACAAGGGTGGCGGTGGTACCACCCCGGACGAGCGGGATATTATAAGACATTATTATTTTATCTATCTATGGAGTTTCATAGATGTTTTATCTAGGTTAAAGTAAAAACGGCGATAACTTTATCAGATCTTACCTTAAAAATTCTCAGAATGACAATATCGATGGCAATGAAGAATATTATATTCAGGAGTCTTATATTTGTATTTTATCTCATTATTAACATTTTCCCTGCGGTGTATAAAAGCTCTCTATTACACGGCGCAACGCTTGCGGCTTGTTTACACCTGTGTTGTACGCGTATATTTATATGGATTACGGGCGAACATAAGTTCTTTTTATATATTTACGTCGTCGCGACAAGACTGCGTACAGAAACGTCAGTGTCTTCGTGAATGTTATATGTCGGAGTGAAACCGCATATTTAAAACAACGCGTTGCCGGAAATATTTTGATTTTAATGTTTTAACAATCGTAACGTTATGTACCGCCATCCAATTTCGTTATAAAAGTCCGAGCGCCCGCAGGTAGTGATTATTCGGATTTCTCTACGACAAGGTTACGCTGCCCGAGCAATATATGAAGATAATCAAGTATTCTTAAAGTTTTCTTAGGAATATCTGAACATGAGTCGTCAAGTCAACAATTGTGACGTCAGATAGGCTTGCGTCACACCATCTCTCCGATATATACAGATTCTAAAAAACACAATATTTCAGTGAATTGGCCGCGCATCTTCAGCTTAGACAAATATTCTCCAGCTTAGTACCGCCTGCCGCAACGCTGACCCGATCTTATATACGAGCGCCGCATTAATAGTGTTAAAGGAACTCTATTAAAAAGTATCAATAACATACGAGAACATTTAGTAACATGTTTATTTAAATAAAAAAATTAAACATCTTTGTGACAAGAACTTATTATTAATATCTCATACTTAAACAAACAGAAAACGTTTAACTCAACGACAAAATTAACAATGAAATAAAAATAACTTAAGACAAAAACACAAGTAATAATCATAGTTTTTTTTTATTGTGGAAGAGTAAGAAACGGGCATGCAGGCCACGTGATGTTACGTGGTCACTGCAGCCCATGGACAACCACGTCCAATCTCAAATAGAACAGAAGTTCCATTTAAGGATGGACGCGGATG
>DWON01003808.1:0-17336 GCA_018251015.1 Phocides pigmalion okeechobee | reverse complement strand
GGGGCGGCCCCCCCGCCTCCCTAATAACCCGCCGTAAAGCGACATGTTCTTCATGTATTGTGTTTCGGTTGGGGCGGTGTGGATGCCGGATACACATTATTGGAGGCGACTATATTAGTCCTCAAGAGTAGGAACGCATCTGCATCCATCCTTAAATAGAACATCTGTTCTATTTGAGATTGGACGTGGTTGTCCATGGCCTGCAGTGACCGCTTAACATCAGGTGGCCTGCATGCCCGTTTCTTACTCTTTCATAATAAAAAAGTACATATTATATGTAACTAAAACCCGTACCTGCTTAGCTCTTAAATTCCGAAGGCCGCGGGATTTGGATATGACAGCTACCGCGACCTCGGCAAGCATCAGCCCGGCATTACGCCCTTGTGGGCTCTATCGAAACTGAAACACTACGCGCCGCCATCTTGGACCTTTCATTGATCAGACAACAAACTGACATAGTGGTGGTACCTTCTCAATTGAACTCTTTAGACCATTTTGAGAAGAAGCTCGGGCAAAGAGGGAACACTTGAGGCCCGAATAATCCTTACCGATCTCCTCCCCAGCGAGAGCCATTTAACACAGCCGGGTATGAATAGCTGAAACGTGTAGGACGTCCCCCTTTTCTTTTCGTTCAGTCGAACTGTGTACTTGTCACCATGCAAACATTTTCATCATCTATACCACATCATATTAACGCATCTACCTACTTCTGGCATATATTCCCAGTAAACATGTTTTTTTACGAAACTTATTTGTTATAGTGCTAAAGAGTGCTTATTACATGTAGTAATATGTTAAATCATAAATCATGTTATAACTATTAAGGCTAAAACCCATTAAAGGATCGATATAACAGTGGTTTTTGTATACCTATCTTCGAATTGCTTGTTAAAGTAAATAATATAAGTAAAGTAATGGTTTTTAATCTTTAAAATACGTAAAATAGCGTAAGCATTTTTCCATTCCAAGCCACGAATCTATAAGCGCTGATATATATAGTTTCAATAAAGCTCAAAGAACATTTATAAACAAAAGATATTCTCATATTTAAGACGGTTTTATAAATATACATGATAAAAAGGCGACTCGATGAAAAAACGCTTACAAAGAGCTGAAACATGAAGCACTTTGAAAGCGCGTGGGTCAACAGAGATAATTTGTGCGCAATAAACCGGAGGAGCGGTTAATTACAGCTAGGTACCTGTGAGATAGGTGGCAGCAATGTGCCCGCAGATAAGCTGCCGCTCTGCATAATGGAGACTTGAGGAGAAATTAGCGGTTGCTCATTAAGCGGATAAAGAAGCGCTTTTCGGATTTCGTGACTCAGAGGATTGGCGTATGACGCCTTTCAATGAATATTTTAACAGATCCGGTTTAAGTGGTAAAATTTTCTACGTAGATTTGAAAAGTCTATGTCTATTTTTAATGTTGAGAGAGTAGTAAACGAGAGTGCAGGCCATATCAATTTTAATGATCTCAAAAATTTTATCTTCTATCGTATTTAAATACACTGGTACTTTTAAGGATTAAGACCATCTCAATCGTTTTGACTGTAACCGGTAACCTTTCCAACCGAAAATGCTTTACGGAGGATTATGAAACCGTCACGGTATCGGATCGATATACTTTAAACAGCTTCTAATTGTACAATGTTGAGGTTATGCTACAACCATTTTTGGCGTGAAAAAATTCTTACATTTCAGTAGAATGGTATCGATGCTTCACAGTCAGTCGTTAAAGTCCTCAGAAGTAACAACATATCGACTAACTATGGATTTATGTTTCTTTTAGAAGCTCATCCAATGCGGGAAAACAAGAACAAATTGTTCCGATATGAAGTTTTAGTACCTATCTTGCGTCGTCAGAGCATGGCAATTGTATAATAATATCATAATATTCGTAGTCAACACAAATATCTGTAACTTTTTAACTTGAGAACGAAAGAAAAATTAAAAAAAGCGTGTAATTTACATCCATAGATTCCTTTAAATAAAACATGTCGACATAATAAACGTGTTAAAAACAATTACATTACATTAACTTTCATCCCGTCAGCAATCGTAGTTACCATCCAACTTGTGATAAGCTACGTAAGAACTTTATCCTCTTTGTGAGCTCCTTTAAAAATTTAATATCTGAATATAGTACACTAATTTCTGTCCGTACCTTTGCTTGCGTAAAAGTTTATATTACGTAACTTCTTTCAAACACTTTTTACCCCCTTACGGGAGTTATTTTTAAGATATCTTTCTTAATATTCATTTAAGCTATAGTTACGAAACAAATATAAAAAAACTCATAAACAAAAGCCAATCCTCGTAGTAAAAAGCATCCCCAATTTATCCCCTTCAAGCTTTTGTATCACAATAGCCTATATCCAATTCCATAGTCTAATTTACTTTTATGTTAAATTTCATTAAAATCCGTTCAGACGTTTTGAAGTGGGAACGAAATATACAAACATACATGTTTTAGCTTTCATAATATTAGTAGAAAAATATCTACATAGTTTCTAGTATTGCATATGGGTAACTAAAAGCGTGGCTCGTGACTTTAATGTTTAATGTAAAAAATCCAAGATATTATAAGGAGTTTTTTTAAATAGATAATTCTTCTGTTCGGGTGTATATGTCACTAAAATCATCGTAAACGGTTGGATTAATGTTGGTTTTCTTTTTGTGTTTACGTGAATTAGAGAATGTTTTAATTTGCAAATAGATCAGGTAGGTAGCGCTGCGATCGGATGCAAAGCCGATTTTTGTTAACTAGAGTCCAGTAGAACCGCTGCAAGGTACGGACCAACAGTTCGACCGGGGAAGTACCACCACCAATCATAATCCGACCTAAATCGTTTCTTATGTTTCGGTTTGAAATAAACACCGACTATACTTAGAAGCGAGGTATCTTTTTTGTCCTTTGAAATAGCATCGAAACTTCAGATCAGATATGATTTCTGTCCTGATTGACGTTGTATGTGGGTAGCCATATGCTGCAGTTGCTAGTAAACATCAGGTGAACTGTACGTTTCTTTGCTATTTCTCTTACATAAAAAGAGTACCTATATTCTACACAGTAACACTGTGTCGTAACAGGTTATCGTTGGTAAGTCGAACCACGTGCTCGCCTCCCGTTCGTTGCTTACACTTGGAAATCTCATTACACGACTTTCTTTTGCGATCCAACGGGAGATTTTAAAAATTGGTTCTACAAATTATCTAGACGAAGACGTGCAATTCAGCGCTTTCTTAGTACGACGTTCCTATCAGAATGACGTCAAAAATTGACAAGTACTTTGTCCATTCGGTTTGATCAGGCTAATTAGATTTAAATCTAAGAAGAATATTGTAATTATTTTTATTACAAATATTAAACTTTTAAATTTCATTATTATCGTTTCCCAGAAGTCACAATTCTTTCAAAAAACTACTTCAAAATATTGCTGCTATTTTCACAAAGGAAATCTGTTCTATTCTTTTATAGTTCATGCTCGGTCTACTCTGCTATTGTTTTGTGTCTTCTCTGGGAAAAAAATCGGTACCAATAACGAAGCGCATTTCCTAGCTGATTATGAGAATTTCCTGGTATATTTTTGAATTTTTAAAGTCCAGTCGTACCAATGAATTTAAAATAAGACAAACGTTGAGTAAACGCTACGCAAACATTATCATGGAAATCGGTTTAACAAAGGAGATTTTATTAATGTGAAAAGAGTACCAAACGAGCGTGCAAACCACTTGATGTTAAGTAGTCGCAGCCAATAGATATCCACATACAACCACAAACACCCTCGAAATCCTTTCTGAGCTCGAACGTAGATGCGTTGCTACTCCTGAGGACTAACATGGTCGCCTCGCTTCAAAGTGTAGCTAGCAACCGCACCTCTCCAACCGAAACACAAGTAATGCGTTACGGTGGATTATGTGGGCGGCGGTGGTACCTCTCCGGTCGAACTATAGTTCTTCCACCTTTAAAGTTATGTCTGAATATGCATGATAAATATATGAATCTTTTGAAGTCTTAAAATGATAACAACTAAAAGTAAGCAAAACGGCACATAGATTAAGGATTGAGAGTCAGCTATATGATAATTTAATGCATATCAAAGCCTCAAGCATAATGCGTGCTTGACTTTCCCTTTGTTGTTTTATGATCGGAGCCTAAAATGAACATTAAATTCATATTGTAATATTTTAAAAGTAAAAACAAAGGTTATATTTTGTGATAGCTTATACGTAGTTTCGTAGTGAAAAGAAAACATGATGACGAAACCAACATGTTTTTTTTATGTGAGAAGAGTAGCAAACGAGCATGCACACCATCTGATGTTAAGTAGTCGCAGCCCATTGACATCCATGTACAAATATGACTGAAATCCTATCTGAGCTCGAACATGGACGCGATCCTACTCCTGAGGACTGAGATGGTCGCCTCGCTTCAAATTGTAGCCGGCAACCGCACCTCTCCAACCGTTACACAAGTAATGCTTTACGGTGGATTATGAGGGCAACATGTCTGAGAGTTTTTCAGAAAATTAAGGTTAAAGGTGTAATAGAATCCGCATTCGGTCAGTTTGATCAGGGGCTACGGTCAGCTTATTATACATTAAGAGGAGGACAATAATTTTGTGGAGCAATGTGGGCAATAATTTTGTGGAGTTAATGATGATGAATGACACGGCTCCAAAGTATTAGGGATAAGGTCTTTTATACAAGTGAATAGGACATAAAATTTATTCACGACGCCTACGGACGCACCTTGTCACACCTATTTTTGTTTTATAACAGTACTGTAGGATTTAATGATCTGGATTGAAAGACATGGGTAGATATATTCTATTTCCAATCGGTTCTATCTTAGTCCTTAGGTGAAGCATGTCTATGTAATCCACACTAGATAGTATCCACACTAGTTACTGATGCTACTGTCCTTATTGGCTACATCAAATACAGACGAAATGAAAACCGATGCTGTAATTAACAAAATCGAATCAAATTAAAAATACATTTCACAAAATAAATTCCTTTATTTACTTAATATTTAAACGTGAAAAAAGAGCAGTGATCCGGTGATGTTTGCGAAGGGTTGATTGCCTCCATCCGAGTGAGGACCGCGCCTCTATTTCCAACATATGTAAATTTTCAACCAGCCTTTCGACTCGACGGATGCGTCCAATTCGCTAGTGGAATGGAATCGAAATTGGAAAAATTGCTTCAAGCCACGAGTATTGTATAAACATGAACGAGCGAAGACGCTGATAAGAATTTCTTAGTAAAATATTACTTTATTATTGTTACATGGTCAAATTGAATTTTTTATTCCATTTAATACAACAGCATGTTGCTGTTAGTTTAAAAATTGTGCCGCAATAGATGGATTACAGATTTATATTTCGCATGTGGCGGTATAATCATCATGTACAGGTAGAGGACATACGGTTTGTTGGGTCAAACCTATTGTAATATAAAACCAATCCTGTCTTTCAGGTCTTTTCTTGTCTTTAGGAAAAATCCATAATCAAAATATCAACGGCTAAACTTGTTTGTTATCATTTATAAAAACAACCTTTAAATGTGATAATTTTAAAATAAAAAATAAAAAAATAATGTGCCTTCAAGTACAGACGCTGGTAGATTCTTCACTTCTTTTTTAGTTTATTATGAACGAAATCCTAAGCATGACTATGAAAGGAAAATCAAATCCATTTATTTTGTATAGGGCTATGGAAGTATTTATAAATTGTTAGTTAAAATTCCTTTTTTTTAAATTCTGTCGATTTGGAGCACAACCATATTAAGATTTACCGGCAAAAAATCATTATCTTCTTTTTACCAGTAAATGGATTTGAATGCCAAATATTTCGAAAAAGAAAGAGATTCATATAATTTTCTTTATTATTCTTACGTAATAATAACATCAACAAACCTTGTTTAACAAAAACAAAACAGCCACGATCAAATATAATACTGAATTGTTCACGAGCAAATGATATTAATATCTTTTGTTCGTTGGAGGCCGCGAATCACATACGTAATTAATTTGAAAGCTCATGTGTGATAATTGTGTACCGCTATGAAAATAAACGACAACACACATGTGAGGACGATTTAGAATTCAAATAACAAGTCAACAAATATAACGATCAAATGATACTTTGTAATGGAATATTAATATGTACCGTTGTTTGGCTACTACGTTGGAAATTATTATAGCTAGTATCGTTTGTTTGCTTAAAATCATTGTCCATATTTGAGTAAGTCTATAAATATTGAATTTTATGAGAATCTGTAATAGATATTTATTGTAACTTAGTTGATTTAGGGTATTGGAGTGTGGGTTATCGCTATCGTAATTATTCGTATTATGTAATTTATAGAGATACAAATAACATAATGCGAATAGTACTTCTGTCTTTAAATTAGGAGACCTAGAGTCAGAGATTTTAATTCTAGATTTCCATGTCAGAAATATAAGTAACCTCGCCTTAAATGCATGGAAACTTTGGTGTTGAAAATTTGATTGAAAATACATACATATAATTATATTTTCGTATATCTATGACAAATTTAAGGATTAAATATTTAATAAATAAATGTGGACTATTAAAAAAATAAATCAAAGATTGATTCGTATTTAATATAAAACTACTGTAGAACTAGTCAAATAACACGTAAATAACTTAATTTGACCAATTTATTGGAAGAAAGGGTGGCAGCATAAGTGAGAAAGAATGTGCTCAATTAATTGGAATATACGTAAATTGCGTTTGATCGTGTGCGTAAAATTAAAGTCTCAAGTCGTATCTATCGATTTGAGCCTACGGCTGGCGCTATAAATAACTGCCAATAGAAGTACTATCGCAAATCGTCTGCAGCTGCTGTTTCGGGGAACAAAGTTTGACCGCTAACATTTCTGGCTAAAATCCAGCAGGTGGCGTCAGAAATGATGCCATACACTTAAAATAAGTGTTACGGCTGTCCCTTATTATTTAATCCTCGACTGGTAATAGAACTATATTTCCAACGGGTAAGTACCCCTGCAGCCCTAATAATCTGCCGTGAAACAACTTTTGTGTATCAGTTGGAGAGGTACAGTTGCCGGTAAAAAGACGTACCAACTATTTATTGACATGACCACAATAATGAACTTTGCAAGCTTATCCATACAAATATACATACAAATAAAATTGTTTTATCGACGTTTTGAAAGTACTTATATACGGTATTATTTACTTTTGTCTCTTTGTTCCAGGTAATCTCCAAAACGGCTTAACCAGTTTCGACGGGTCTTTCAGTAGCAGATAACGGATATTATGAAAAGTAACTTTTATTGCAGGAATAGTTTTATTTAAACCCATAAAATGCAATATGCCTGGATCGGTAATGACGGGACCTTCACTAATAGATAGTTGATATTAAAAGGATTAACTCTAACGCTACTTTTATTTTAGAACACGCAAACAAAGTCGCGAGCTTAGTTAGATATAAATAAAAATAGAAGATAAACAAAGGCAAAAAAATAAAAAATACGTAACCAGTTGGCTGCGGTGCACTCAATAATGCATGGCGCGAGCAGGATCAAATACATCCCACGTGATTCATTTTTCTTTTGCTTTTTAAATTTCGTACTTTGCAAACGCTGAAAATGAGGGAAGAGTCACGTATATATATACGTCACGTATACTACATTTTACCTACAGCTTTGCTCGCACAGAAGAAGATATTCTAATGTATTTATAAATCCTAGAGCTCTATTTTATATTTATGTACTCGTATGTTTCAAGCAAATGTATAGATGGTATCAAAAACCACACATATATTCTTTTTTATATATTTATTTGTAAAAGTACGCGTATATTTGGTTGGTTGGTATATTTATCTACATTCCAGCATGCTCTACCGGTAAAACTGGTGTACAAATATATTCCTTACAAAATGAAAATTTTAATGTCAATTAATATAAAGTTCATAGAAATGTCATAATTAAGTGATTTCATTTTCTTTTTTACTCCTTTAGAAGTGGAATACGCTAAATTCCTTTCCGAGTTCTACTTTAAGCTATATGAAAGAAGCTATCTGAAAAATTTCAGTATTGTAGGCTCAGCAGTATCGGCTGTGCGTTGACCTCTGCGTGAGACAGTCACTATCCCCTTTTAAAAACATAGATGCTTACATCATAAAGAAAGTGTTTACATGTCTTTACAGGGATAATCATTTGAAGTACCACACTTCATACAATACTTACTTATTGATTTTATTTATACTTTGGCTGTAGATAAATTATTTTTAAAGGCAATGAGCATTGTATATTATACAAGTGGTAGGAATGTGACGTTGATTGTGTGTGGCCGCCCGCCCAAGAGATGAGTGCCAGATCCGATATAAGGGCGAGGCTATATCCACTTAAAATCTTATTATGTTTACATATATTTTAGTTACGTTTTTTGTTTAGTAAACGCTTAAGTAAAACTTTTGGAGTGTAGTGGACGGACCGGTGGTAAATTGTTGACTCATGCCAGTGTGTACCGATTTCGACCCCACTGCGCTAGTTCATAATCTCTCCACTAGTCGCTCCCCGTAACTGCAGTGTACGCAGAGGCCACACCCCGGTAACCGCTTCGATCAGTGTGCTAAACCTAGTGGAGGGGCTGTGAGTATCCAGTCACCGCAGCTATTGCCAGCAGACCCTCTGGCATGTACACAAAGTCTCAATCGGCAAGGAAGGCGAGCAACGTCGATAGGCAATTGTCAACGGCAACCGTGGCGATGGAGCAAGGTGATATGATGTGCCTTTAAGGGCGCCAGTTCGGGTCTATAAGCAACTGGCGGCCTATTCATTGCATCCCAGCTACCTCGGATCGTATCGGGCAACCGGCCCATTGGACACAGGTAGCATGGGACGAGAGAGTGAGCAGTGGAGTATCCCTGGAGTGTTGAAGATAAGCTTCAATTTTACGATGATCTCCGTAAAGTTCAGTACGGTATCCCTCCTAGTGATAAAATTGTGTTGATGGGTGATTTTAATGCACGAGTTGGATCCGTCTATCAAGTTTGGGAACAGGTCCTTGGTAGACACGGCGTGGGTAAATGTAACACAAATCGTAGTCTTCTCCTGTCCTTTTGTGCAGAATTTAATATTTGTATTACAAACGCGTTCTTTCGTATGGCAGATAAATTTAAAACCTCGTGGATGCACCCGCGTTCTAAGCAATGGCGTCTTATAGAGTATGTAATTATGCGAAGAAAAGACATCAAAAATATTATAATTACTAGGGCTATGCGTGGGGCTGAAGGGTGGACGGACCACCGCTTAATAAGATCGAAACTCTGCCTCTGCCTCCGAGACATGGTGTCTATATAAAGGAGACGTACGTAGACTAGACACGTTCCACATGAGGTGCTTACGGTCAATTTTGCGTATCAAATGGCAGGATCAGATACCAAATACAAAAATTCTACGAAGAACCAAACTAAGCGGGATAAATGCGATGTTAATAAAATGTCAGCTACGATGGTGCGGGCATCTTGTAGGTATGGATGATTCCAGACTTCCAAAAGCCGTTATCTACTCGAAAGTTAAGGAGGGAAAACGCAAACCTGGAGGTCAGTTTCTGCGTTATAAGGATGTTCTCAAACGTCACTTCACCTGTTGCAACTTACCTCTTGATAGGCGGGAAGGTATGACGCGGCAGAGGCAAGACTGGCGCAACTCTATCAACAAGGCCATAGAAAGTTACGAGGAGCGTCGGCTTGAAGAACTCGACGACAAGCGTCTTGCTAAGAAGATCCGGCCTAAACCTTCCTACAATTACACCTAAAATGCATCCGGCCAGCTGTACTGTGCATCTAGCAACAGAACATTTAAAACCAAATTTGGCTTTGCAAGTTTTGCTAGTTTAGCCAGGTCCGCCGTTGACGGACACGTCAAGAAGGATATATATATAAAACTAAATAGAAAAGAAAGGTCAATCAAATGAAGTACAAGTGTTAATTTGATTTTAAATAACAAGATCTATATAGATACTTTATTTAAGTTGTGTTAACGAGTTATATAAAGTATGAAAACGAGCGTAATTTTTGCGTACTAACGTCCAAACATCCTACATCTGACCGTGTACAACGTTACTCAGACATTCACATTTACATAGACCATAATGAAATTGTTGGAAGGTTAAAACGTATTTCAGAAAAATAAAAAGTTTATTTTCAATTAGATTTTTTAGTTTCCTTTTTTTAACAACAAATAAACACTCGTTATTTAATTTTTTTCCTGTTTTTATTTTATATTAAAATTACATTGCAGTTACTATTGAAATAAATGCACTAAATTACATACCAACCATGTCGACCAACGCTTAAGTGCAATTTATAACTCAGCAAAAGAAAACCAAAGTGTTCTACTGAGACAGATTTAATATATCGCACTGGCGAGTATATCCGGACCACGTGTGCGGCAGCGCCCGCGGCTGTTCATTCACGGCTTATTAGCGAGAGAAATTAGTTGGTATTTAGATACATCTCCTTCTCTCAGCGGAAGGGTGATTTAGATCTGCGGAAACGTGAATTTATATTCTGTGCTCCCTTTTATGTAAGAATAGTAGCAAAAGCCTGCATCTGGTAGCGTGATGTAAAATAGTTGCTTTTTATTTTGTGTAACTAGCAAACGAGTGTAGAAACCACCAGATGATAAATGACCTCTACATCCCATGATCAAAATCAAATAGGACTAAATTCCTGCCTGACGTCGTGAACAAATGTTTTTCCACTCCTGAAGTCGTCTAACTTGTAAGTGTAGCTAACAACCACACTTCTTGAACCCAGAACAAATAACTTTTTACGGCGGATTATGAGGGTGGCCCCGGTTAACCATAACGGTGCAATACTTCTATGTACTTCCTGTCTTAACTGACGGTCTAATTCAAATCCAACTTAGTCCATAATAGAATCGAAATCTCAGATTTTAGGATATAATAAGGGAATAATATAGGATCTTTAAATTATTTATTAGCCACTTGCTGTAATGATGAATAATTTAATATTTATTAATATTCTGAAAGGTGTTTGAAATCTAACAATCCGCACTTGATCTGCATAGTTAATTATGATATTAAATTCTCTTAGAATGGGAATCCTCTCAAAATGAAACTGATATCATTGAGAGGAGACAAGTACGTAGGACGGAAATTAGCTATTAATTTGACTATAATTGATTCCTTATGTTGCTTTACGCTTGTTCCACATTTTTCGTTATTTTATTTAATTGAAAGCTGTATTTTTATATGATTTTATAGAAAAAAAGTTAAACACGTCAGGACAAAGTTACAAGGTCAAATTTGATGTGACGCACGTATTAGGGCGTCTTGGAGAAATTTTTCTATTCCTATGATGTGACGGCAAACGGCATTACGTTTTTTTATTCCGTCATGTCACCTTATCGCCCTTTATTCGTTCTGTCTTGTATTTATTTGGAATTTTATAATTAACTTTTATATATAACATAATTTAATCGTGACATCTTGCAATAAAAATTAATTTCGATGTTTCATGTTTGCTTGGCGTCCCATTTCATGTACTGAAAATTTTGCTTATTTTGACAACCCGCGGAATACACCGATCGTCATACAGGTCCGAAACGCAAAGTTCGAGATTCGATTCCCGGCCAGGCACACATCCGATTAACGAATTTAGATTTCTGTTCTGGATTTGGTGTTTGTGTATGTGGTCATAGCACCTATAACACAGGGGATTCTAGTGTGGGTGTTTGTACAAAGCGTGTGCATTGACGGCTTATTTTTTTAAATTATAAAGTGCGTTGTAAAACTTATTAAAACTCAAATTGTTGTTGAGCAGGCGTAACGAGTATCGAACGTCAGCTGTATCCGATTCATTTCCTGAACCCGCGCTGCAACTAGCGAGCTGTATCGGACATCGCCTTTGATCTTGAAAATGATGAGCTTCGCAACAAAAATACCCTATTTTATGATATGAAGTAGCAAACGATCATGCACTTCATCTGACAGTAAGTGGTTATTAGCTCCCAGTGACAGTTTTAATCAACTACATGTAGAACAGGAGTCACACTTAAATAGATGCTACTTTTGAGGACTAATATGTTGCCTCGCCTCACTTGTGAGTATCCGGTAACCACATGTTTATGTAGGTATATAATTAAGTAAGCAATTACGGAGAGTGTATTTAAATCTAATCATAATTGGAATGACCAGATGATGGATCAAAAGTATGACAGTTTTACACTCACTGTTAGCACTAGTGCCATTAGACGTTTTGAGGCCAATTGTATCCTATTAATGCTGGAATGTGCTTCCGATATCACGCGGAAACGGTGACAAATGCTGCTAATGAATTAATTTTATTTTTTAAATAAATCGGAGCAAATAGGAATTTAAACTTATCTTACACATTTTTGAATGGTGCCGTCGCGATGATTAAGAATCAGTTGTAATCCTATCCATACCGAAACGCACCGCCAACACTTCGCAAAGGCGATGTCGGACACTGATAGATATTTTTGATCAGTACCTATATATTTATAATTTAATGTGATGAAAATAAAATTAAAACTAATAAAATTTACGACACTTTCATACTTATTATTGTGACTAGTGTCATTCGGAGTATCGAGGGTCAATTGTATCCATTCGACGGGAGAATGCGCCGACACCTAGCGGAAGCGGCGACGGACGCTGCGAGTGAATTTATTTTTGATTGATGATAAAATATTTTGTGGAATTTCGTTTTTATTGACATGAGTTGAGCCGCTCGTGTATACAATTTCGTGTTGGGCGTTCCGAAAACAGTATTGTATGTGTACTGTTACGTAAATAAACCGATCCGTTTTCACCTGAAATTCGTTGCTACTTATTGCAAAGTTTTTAAAGGTAAAATTTTAAATACAAACTGCGATTTTCATATTCGTATCAGGAAATACAAGTTTTATTATCGTAATAGTTTATTTCAACTCTGTTTTATTTACGTTCACAACTACCAAAAACAAGAAAAACAAAACAAAACGAATTCAATTGGATAAAAGTTTACCGGTTGACATTGTTTATAAGAAATATATGGAGAACACATATAAATATAGGGTGCGCTTTAGGCATCAGAAGCAATACTGCAGAGATTTAACCAAATATAAAGTTAGCGACTTATTCCATCAAAAAATTACGGCAATCTAGTGTTACAATCACAATAGCAATTTCATTGAAACAGAGAGGTCCGTGTACCGCGACGCATCCGAATATAATGCGTCACAAGCTAGAACTACAGTCCCTTTTTATGATAAGTTCAGGTAAAACGAAATAGGCAGGCGGGGCGATCAGGTGATGTCGTCCGATTCGATGACAACATTCTTTTCCAATCTTCCTTATTTTTAGCGCAACTAACCTATTTATTTTGAGAGCACCAACATATTCATATTTAAAGTCTAGCTTATTACCCTATTATATTCGGATTTTACTGATTACAATGTTTTATTTAATACCCATATTAAATATAATAATATAATAACATTTTTTTATTATTCCTCCTCCTCTCTTTAATGAATCACATGGTACATATAATTAGATATTACACCATATAGATACTTTTTCCACAAAGAAGACAAATGCAACGACACTTCATGTTTTATAATCCATTGATCCGTTTAGGCTACAGAACGTGTCAATGAAACATATTTCCTCGTTTAGTATAGTATAGTATTGTCGTAACATGTTATGGTGCAAAAGAGATATATATACCTATAACAGTATCACGCTGATAGTTATTAGAAGAAATTTAAAACGCAGAAATACCTCAGCCGCCCTCATAATCTGCCTGAAGTATTTCAGTTGCAGGTGTGTGGTTGCCGGCTACACTTTTTGGGCGAGGCTCTAGCTTAGGAGTAGTAACATCTATTTAGGACTTCAAAGACTTGTCCTGTTTAATTTTGCATGTAGAATGTCCATGGGTTGTAACGACCACTTAACATTATATTGCCTGTGTGTCCAATTGCTGTTCTAGTAACAAGAAAAAGGATGATGAAATTGACACAGCGGTTACCTTATCTGAAGAAGACACACTTTCGTTTACTCAATCGAACCTTTTCAATGTAGATATATCTTGGGCACGTAATCCTAAATTGGTCACCCTCCGCAAAAGTTCTATGACTTCGGGTCAATTGATACGAATAATATTACGCTACGGTAATAATTTTTATTCATAAAATTCGTATTTTATAACAATTGTTGCGAGCATATCTTTGTAACTTGCGTAGATTGCAAACTACCGACGTGTTAAGCAACGTTGAGCGCGGTCGGGAATGAGATGGGTGATCGTTAGTAGCAAAACTATGTGTATACTTATATCTTTAGGTGTATTAAGCATCAATTGTTATTATTGGGAGATACTTTAGATGGCTTGAATACATCCGAAAAACGAGTTCATCAGTAATCACATCCAAGCGGCTTACGGCTTAGCAGTTATGGCCACTGAACACTAAAGAAATAAGTCAGTTGATTTATTCAAAGATCTTATTTAACATGCTCCTCAAAATCTGATGTTAAGAAAGTTTTATCGCGATTTTTTAAAATATACTGCATATACCAGAAACAGATTATAGATGAAAATTGAGCTGAAGCCTTGAAACCATCTCCAATTCAGTAGAAATTCAAGCCACCGTAAAGTATTGCACAACTGAACTTTTCTCTTTATATTTATCCGTATTTCTAACATCCTTTATACGATACCATTACTAGTATCATAAATATACAAGTATTGTGAGAAGTTAGAAGAAGAAGAAGAGAAGATTAAGTAGGACTTTTTTAAAGGTGAGGTACCACCGCCACCCTCATAATCCACCGTAAAGCATTACCTGTGTTTCGGTTGTAGAAGTACGCTTGTTTGCTACACTTTGTAGCGAGGCGACTATCTTAGTCCTCAGGAGTAACGTATGGTTCGAGCTCAGATAGGATTTCGGTTGTGTTTGTGGTAATACGTGGATGTCTATGGGCTACGACGACGTAGCGTCAGGTGATTTACATGCTCGTTTGTTACTCTTCTCACATAAAAAATCCCAGAAAATTCTTCCGTTATAATTGTAACATAATCTATTTATAACACACGTGGCCGTGTAGATTCAGTGACAGTACAACTAGAAAGGTACTACCGTCACCCTTATAACCTGCCCTGACACTATTTTATGTTTCAGTCGGCGAGGTGCGGTTGCCGGATACAGTTACAAGCGATCTTAGATTCCGGTGGTAGCAACGCATCGACGTTCTCTCAGATAAGACTTTATTGACCTTGTCCTTTCTGAGACTGAATGTGTATATGTGTATGTGTACATATGTACATGAACTTCAGTGAACGCTTATCAAGTGGTCTGCAAGTTCTATTGCCAGTCACTACTACTACTGATTTAAAAAAAACTTAATTGTAATTTCAATAGTGTTCGATTACAGATGTTTCTGGTCTTGTAAGTACATAATTACAATCAGATGCTCTTTTGATTCTGTACACTATAAGGAAAATTAAATTCTATCATAATAACATTAAATTTTTGGTTCGATACTTAAACAAAAAAAAACTTTTATTTATTCTTATCTGTTTGTTTTTACAAGTTAATCTTAAAAACAACTGACATATTATTTATGTACATATATATGTAAGATATTCATTGCAAATAGTTATACTTTACGGAATTTACGGTAAGTGACTTAGTTATTACCCCTAGTATGTCTAATCATTTATAAAGGTCTGCTAAAGTATTTTTTTATTTTTATTAGACCTACATTTTTTTCAAGTAAAGGTCAAATACGAAACAAAATGGAAAAATATTTATGTAAAAAGTTATCTGGGCTGTAACAATTCGACGGGCGGTTTATCTGCTCGCCCGGAGACATCCCTGGCGTCACGCCAGGAACCAGATCACATGCATGCTGAGGCATGGTTAGAAATAGTCACAAAACTACCCTTACAGAACTAGAGTTGTTTATTTTATGATATATTGCAAAAAGGGCGCAATCAAAAATAAAACAGACATAAACACTTAAAACAGTAATTTTAAGTAATAAAATCTTTTGTTTTCTAACTTTTTATGTGAGAAGAGTAGCAAACGAGCATGCAAACCACCTGTTGTTAAGTAGTCGCATTCCATAGACATCCACGTAGAGCCACAAACACGACTGAAATCCTATCTGAGCTCGAACGTAGATGTGTTGCTACTCCTGGGGACTAAGATGTTCGCCACTCTTGAAAGTGTAACCGGCGACCGCACCTCTCTAACCGAAACACAAGAAATGGTTTACGGCGGATTGTGACCTAATATTTATATTAATTAGCCTTAACAATAAATTTAGTACATTTTTATGTACTTAGAACTTGAAATGTTTAAAATAAAATAGTAGACGGAATTTTATGGTTTCAATTATTTCAGAATCAATTTCTTTAAAGTCTTCTTTTATTCGTACAATTTTATATTATTTTATTTAAATTATTGTCTTGTATGACGATAAACCTCTTTAGTTATATCATCCAAGTTCATTTAATAATATAAAGATAAGTTCAAAAATCTATAACATAAATTTCCACTTGCATACATTTAGGCTCTAACATATTCGGCACGCCCCCGACCCCAATTACTGTAAAATACTTGACCTTTTTTAGCATTCGTATTCACATGAATATTTAAAGCTCTTTATAAGCTACATTTTAATTGAAGACGAACACTTCATACCGGGAGAGGGCTCCAAATAGATTCATAAGAGTCTCTAACAGTGAACTCGAGGGATTCCTTCGTTTTATAATTGGATCGATGTTATCACGTCATTAGGAAGGGTTGAATCATGTAAAGTTTGGCAACTCGGATGAAAATATTCCCTCGGCGCAATATGTTGAACGCGTAAGTTAAATATCCAATTGACGCAAACGTAATATAGCTCTTACCGCGCGGGAACATCACAATTACTTTAAAGTGAGTTAAACAGAGGTAATAATTAATTCAGTATAATATTGAATCGTTTGTAACGTATGGAAACGAGTTAGGAATGTCGTCGATGCTTGAATATTTGATGTGGTTGAAATAATTTACGTTTTGCTATTTATATAAATTTTATATGTTTTAAGGTAAATACAAATTTATTGTATAGATATGAAGCACAGACGCAGTAAAAATGTAACTCGTTCCTAGTGACATGCATTACAATACGAAAAGTAATACATATATTTTATTCCGCATCCGTTAATGCAACGTTTTTAGAATACACACGTAAAATCAAAATCAAAATCAAAATATTTTTATTCAAAGTAGATTCTTTACAGAATTCTTTTTGAACGTCAATAAAC
>DWON01003807.1:0-17342 GCA_018251015.1 Phocides pigmalion okeechobee | reverse complement strand
TGGAACCATGCCGCATGGGCACGGACTCCTTTTAGATTGTTTAGGTTAGGTTTTTATTGTAATTAGTTTTAAGATTTACATCATTGTATATATGAGAATAAAATGATTACATATTAACTTATTTACTCATTTTACAATACTCGTTTGAGTTCCTAACAAATTAAAACAGACACAAGTTAAATATATATATACTTAAACGTTTTTTATAACATAGCAAAGACAAAATATTCTTGATCGGCGCTGGCTACAGATAAATTTGTAAATTTTGGCAACATTCTTTTTATATAAGTTACTACTGAGATTATATTAAAGAGCGCGTAAATTACGTGAAATGTATATCATAATCGTCTTCAGTATTCGTCAAAAAGAAATTACTTCATTAAAATAACATTAAATGCATTATTTATATACAGCATAAGCCATTACCTTCTTTTTATGATTGTATTTTCGTGTGTCTAGACATGGGTTCCTAGGTCAATGTACTCTACTTCGACTTTCGGAAGGTGTTTGATAGGATCGATAATGCTTCTTTAAAGTAGGACTTCCTAACCAGTGAATTGTGTAAAGTGGACGAAATATTCATTTAGTTATTGTATTACAATAATAATAGATGTAAAAAAGCAAACAATGTTTAGTGGCATTATCTACAAGTCAATCCTGGCTGGATATTGAATGTTTGTGGCATGTGATAAAATAATGTTAAAAATCTTATTAATATTAGATACTACTAAATTAAAAAATAAGCCCTAGAGTAATCATCATAAATAACATTATTCTTGACTTTGTAACAAGATTCCTCGAGTCCTTATTTTTCCTGCTAATTATGTATAATCTCTGTGTAATCTTGTACTTGTTGCATTATAAAATGTAAATGTGATTTTTCAATAGAATTGTACACACAGAATTGAAAATTGAATAAAATCTGCAACTAAATTAGGACTATGTATCAGCATATACGATTTGGGGCCTTTTTTCAACGAACATTTATGTTTCATGGTCACATAATATTCACGTTAAAGGACATATAAACGCTTCGAATTTGTTCTTAGGAATTCATAATTATTATACATTTTTTATTTCTGTAACCCGCATTAATATGTCTATGGCGTCCGGGGTGAAACGTTCAAAAGATATTTTTATATATTTATGAATATTAACTATTAACGATTATACTAACAATTCTTTTGAAGTTACTTCGACATATTACTACATTTTTTTACAAGTAGAAGTACCCTAACACGACAATGAAACAAAATCCAGCTTTTTCCGTACCTTCTTACGCTTCTTTGTACCTGATAAATACCTTGAGATGCAGACATAAAATCTTTGCGTACCGCCGGCATGCACGGTCGCACGTGCCTCTTCACACGTTCCGAAACATGAAATTTCGTCATTTTCTTCTATCATTGACAATTTCTCTCTCACAACTTTCTACTCACGCAAGTTGACTTCACTCTGTTTCTGTAGCAACAGAGAGTTGCACCGGCTGGGCGTTGATTCTTCCCAGATAGCCCACTTTATGCTGTGATTCCTTCTCTATCTCTTAAAACCGCTGAGCCAGCAGGGAAGATGTCCCGGAGTGCTAATTGCATAGTTATATTTGGAAATAATTGCAAAGAAATATTGTATCGTGAAATATGTTTGTTGTTATTGGTTTTCAATGAAGCAATAAATAGTTATCGTTTTAATTAAAGTAAATAAATAGATTCTGATCACGATCAGTTCCGTGATCATAATAACATTGTCACGTTTAAAACAAAAACAAAAACTCGTTTAATTACTTTCCGTTAGGGACTTATTAATTTTAGCGCACGAATGTGAGAAGCAGTTTAATTACGTAAAGAATAAAGTAACAGTAATTCGTGCATCTCCGTTACACGCTAGCTGGCGGATGGATGACATTAGGGTTGCTCAATTTTACGAGATCTTACACATGGCATAGCCATAAATGCATTAGTATTGGCTATAAAAGTTTCAATAAGATAACCTTTAATTGGTTTTAATGATTGTTCTAAGTGTGCTTCTTAATGTATTTATTCATCACGTTTCTACTTGGTACCTATTTCATAGAAAATAGTACAGGAAACTTAATTAGCTACGTATTTAAAACAGTTTATTATAACAAAACGCATGGAATTCTAGGTCCTTCTGCGGTAATTATACGCACCTATTGAAATATGTTGTATGACAGCCCTACGTAAGTGACGTAACGCGTTGTGAAAGCTGATACGAGTGGAATTGGGTTAGACTCGCGACGCCAGCGCCTCTACGGCCACATATTTTTGTTGACAACATTGCAACATTTATGTTTATACTTTTTATTTAAAAAAATCATAGGATTACAACACACGTTTTAAAAAATTATTAATAAAGGATACTTGATTTTTAATCGCATAATTACATTGTTTATTTATTTCTTTTCGTAACAAGATCAACGTAAAAAGTATATCAACTGGCCATTTACAACCACAATTATAAAAAAAACTTATGACTAATAAAAATATAACTAAACATTATAGTATCCGGAAAGCCACAATAACATAATATAACCAAATTGGCTCTACAATGTATAACTTTTTGGGTGAGGTATATTTATAAAGTATGAATGAATATTCCTATCCCTGACTTCATTGAATAATAATAATAGAGGTTAACGTATAATCTGCGTTTATTACTTGGAATTAGATGCTAATTTAAATACTGGTCAAATTGACAAACATGTAAAAAGTTCCGTGTTCATTAAGCCCACTCCTAAATAACTAACAAATAATAAGAAAAAATAACAAGCAAAAACTGTAGATTAACTAATCTAGATGATGCCAAAAGAAGTCCTTCAAATAAATTACTATCGACTTTAAAATAACAACGTTCAAAGAACCTACTTCTATTCAATCTTTTATAAGAATTCCGTAAAGCTTCTGAAGATTAATCTAGAACTCTACTAACATAACTAGAACTTCACAAAGACTTCACGAAACTCCGCAAAAGCTGTACTCTACTATAAAATACTACTAAAATACTAAACTATTCGGCTTTGTAAAATTCAGTTTAATTAAGGCCTTGAGTAGTAAAATATTCGTTACAAATGTTATAAGGGTAAAAAGGGTCAAGAACAGTTTTGCATAATGATAATATCATTAGTTTAAAGGGCACCGGGAATTTTAAACTGAAATGAGTCATTAGATTGATTAAAGATAACTCACTATTTTTTTAGTACACTACAGAAGGAGAGTAATATTTTCCAAGCGTATTTAAGAGTATCTGTACGACTGTAGCGATAAGACAGCCTTTTGGTTACCACTGCTATATTTGTTTTGTTGTATTTTCTGTTCTTGTGTATTCTTTGTGGTGTACAATAAAGTATATTTGATTTGATTTGATTTATCTAAATATTTAGCACACTATTGTCTAAATTACTTGATGGATTTAAACATAATAAAGTATCGTTTTATTCGTCTGGTGGAAATTTTGTTATTTCAACGATATACCTACTGAACCGTATTTGCATTATTTTATTTTTACAACAGTTTATAGTTTTTTTAGTCATTTAATGAAACGAGTTGCATTTATATAAATTACGGGTAAAAATGACTGATTACACATATATTGTTATACTATTGTTAGAGGAATATGGTAGTAAAAGTAAATGTCACAGCTGTTTGATTGAAATTGTACAATCAAAGTAGTAATAATGTGTTGTAAAAATATAATAAAAATTGGTTACGGTTAATTTACTCAAAATATCACACATGTTATTCATTCCATCGTGGTACAACAGAAATGTATAATATTGTAATATTTTTTTACTATAAATAAATGATAATGAATAACATTTATTTATAATAAAAAAAATCAACACAATGTCTAATAGAGATTTCGACAAGGACCTACCTATGTAAAAAGTTATTCTTTGATTGCCGTAGTGGTAGACATTGACTCCGGCCTTGAATCGCCCTTAATATCTGAGATATTGACATATTGAATTGTTTCAGAAAACTTGCAAACGTCAAATATAAACAATTGTACAAACTGATTTTTGCACTTAATGCCGGCGTGAGGTAAGATCAACATTGTTATTCCGACGGGCGGCGACGTGGCTTTGACCCGAGAGGATTTGGGTCAAGAGGAATCGATTTATTGCCATCCCGTTCGCCTCTATTCTCCGTTATGCAATGAGTTTCATTCGCTTCGATGCTAGAAGAAAACAAAGAAACGAAGAGGCACTTTCATTGTCAAGGTCGCAGATTTATAAGACAGGCCTACAATTTGAGCATGATTTTAACCGGCTTACTTTACGTTTGTCGGCTTCAAACTGAAACTATTAGAAGAGACCTTCAGGTGACTCGCAATTTGGCCAAGGCTAACCGTAAGTTGATAATAACAAACATGCATTAGATAGAAATGTTTTATTGTCATTTGACGGTTTAGATGTAAACTATAATAATGATTATAACGAATAGTGCAATTGTTTCTTTAACTATTAGAAAAGGATTTTTGAAATGAACTTCGCAGCGCCAAGAATATGTCCACGATCCCTCGGTCACCATTTCTCAACAAAATTCTCTCTGATTACCTATAATTTACTATACGTTCCAAATTTGCCAATATAGCCTTGGCGGCCTCGTTAATAATCGTGAAATCTTTACTCCACGGTTATAAAAATATTACGCTTTTCTGAATATGCTAAACCAAGCCGGTTAACAACATGCGAACTTTACCTTCCTTACTTGATACATGTAATGTTCTATATCTTCTTTACCTCATATATTATTATATCGATGCAAGTCAAGTATTTGTTGAGTGTGGTATGCGACGTCGTTATAACTGTGATTCTATTCGATCTATTTGACACAAATCACATTACGTACTTACTGCAGTAACTCTCAGGAGGGTCGTTAAAGTAAAAGCGCTCTCTCAGTGCGTTTTACAAAGTGCACTGCAATTCAGTCGTGATTTACCGGGACTCTGTGCCTCGTAGACTATTGAACTTTAATGGAAACAGGAATATGATTTGTTTCCTTAATTAGTGTTGGCAAACTATCGATAGTTTTATTTTCAGAAGAAACCCAGCATATACGAAGGTTATAGAATTCATGGATACAGCAAGTATTATTTGTAGAATGCATCATATTATTTTGCAGTGGACTGTCCATTATTGAGCTGTGTTACCTTTGCCCTTTCTGCCTCCCGTGCAGAGTCAACGCCCACGCATATCCGCCAATAATAATATTTCTGAAAATGTTTGCGAAATAAACCTTGGAAAGGTTTTTCAACGGCAATGTAGGAGTACTGATGGTGTGAGATCGGAGAATTTTATAAGTAATCATCCATTTAATGAGCATTATTATTTTATTATCATAACTAAGTTGCTTTCTATGACTTATAGCGCTATAAAAAATTAAAACTTTTGTAAATGTCATATAAAGATTCGCATGTAGGTACTTCCAATGTTTTTAGTGTACTTAGTCTTAGAAGATTAATGCAATTTATTTTTATGGTGAATTGTACATTTATATGTATTCTATAAATTAATATATATATTAAAGTAATTAAAACCGTACCCAATTTATTCAAATTTTGAAATAGATTAGTATCTTTCTAACTTTTACGTTTACTTTACTTTGAGCTCTTTAGTTAAAATATTACGGTTACAAAAATGTTATAAGTTTCGATAAATTCGTTCGCCGTGACGACTACGCGTTTGCATGTTTGCGTGTTGATGCTATTCAATTCAATGTTGTCGGAATTGCAAACACCGCCCAAGACTGGTTTCGAAATACCTACCGTTACCGTTAGAGAGTGAATGTGATCCAAAATCTTTTTTACATTTATTAAATTCTCCGTTAAAGTGTATCGTCCTCGGTGACTTAGGTTCTAAATATACCTCAATGTAAGCATAACTGTTACACCACATCATCAACCCATTTCCGTCGCATAGCTGGGTACAAATGTCCACTTAAAAAGAAAGATTAGGCAAAAATCATTCACGTTAGTCGATTGCAGATTCATACTTTACACAACTGAGGGAATTTTACAGACAATAATCGGGCATTTTCGTCACGATGCTTTCCTTCACTGTCACAATTAACATGCACATAACTTCTAAAAATCAGAGGCGTGAAACTGGGATTTTGAAGCCAACAGTCTCTGTGTAAGAGACCGGATTCTTACAAGTACATTATCACTGTTTATTACTGCTTATCACTGTCAAAACAATTTCTGCATCAAAATATTACGTAATAGTGGAATTATGTATAATTGTTATGAATTATTAACTAGGGTTGGCAATGAGGCACTGAGGCGAGATGTCTGTTTTCCGTTTCTGGATGCGATTGGAAATGTGTGGTGGCCGGCTACACTTAAAAGCGAAGCGACCATTTTAGTCCTCAAGAGCAGGAACGCATCGATGGACGAGCTCAAATAGGTCTTCAGTCCTATCTGAGGTTGTATATATATGTAGATATCCATGGACTGCAGTGACTATTTAACGTCAGGTAGTCTGCATGTTCATTTGCTACCTTTTCTGGTTCGTTTGTTATATTGTATTTTTCACATCAAGAAAATGTTAATGGGAAAAGTTAAGGTAGACGAATTGGGAGTATACCTAGGCATTAGCCACAATTATACTATTTCTGAATATATATACCTACATACTTTATATTGTTGTAAACTAAGTCGTCTTTCTAGTCCAATTTTTTTTGTTTGTTGACTAACCAAATATGTTATTAGATAATGGTGGCCCATGTCTGGTCCAGAACCTTTTTCCTGTACGTTATGATAAGATTCACAGAATCTTACAATATGGGCAAATAGCAATGCGTTATCTCGTTGGCCAGTGATATTTGAGATGAAACGTAGAGGTTCACGAAGAATTTTATTAATACCGATAAAATATACCCATGACTATATAAACTTTGTATCGCGGACAATATACAAAAGATATGTTAAATGTAAATGTTTCCATTTCAAAAATTTGATGATGGGTGTCTATAATTCGATTTAAATAAGCATATTTATTGATTAATATTTTTTAACAAAGAACGATTGATAATATACTAAGCTTTTACTCATTTCAATGGGATAATGAAGGTGAAATGGCAATCAAAGGACTCTTTATATTTCTTTAAATACCTAATCAATATAACCTTACTATGAAGCACTTCAAGTAAGATCGAAATTTCTAAGATAAATAATCTTACATCCTTCCTATAGACGCTGAAGCTATATCATTAATATGCATGTTTTGGAAAGCCTGATATGATACTAACATTTGCTTAAGCTTGATAGCAACAAATTAACATACAATAGTTGATCTTAACGCAAATACAGTTATGAGAGTAATCTTTGTTATTTCTATGTCGCTGTATGCAAAATATCATTTCGATCAATTTAATATTATTCTAAATGTTTACTGAAGCGTAGGGTAATAATGTACCTAATGTTAATTACTTACTTAATTAAACGACTTTGTTCTTGATCTGACGATCAATACATTGTCCTTTTGTTTACCTAATTTATTCCTGCTATCCTCGATACTATAGGGAAAATGGTTGACTTGACAAGGATTTTTATAAAGTGTGTTTCTCTGTCCTCATTATCCAGTGTGACTCGTGAATGTCTAGTACAGAATAGGTAATTGTTTATACTTATATTGTACTCTGTCATAAATCTTCATGTGTTTGAGTATAGATAAATTATAGTAGAAAAAGAATAATGGCACGTATTTAACGTGAATACATGTCACAAAATATATGAATAACTCTCGCGTTTCGATTGGAGGGCTACACTTTGAAACGATGTAAGATGGTCACATCCTCGGGTGAATGGACGCATCTATACCACCTCATATATGAATGACCCTGGTCCTGTTTAAGTTCACATCAGGATGTCAAGTGGTAAAAAACTCTTATCTGTGTCTATACTAATATCTACATAGAGAGTTTTTTGGATTATGTAAACTCTCTCTATTTCCCCTTCGATTTAAAATTATGTTTTTGAATTCGATAAATTATTAATTGAGGAAGGTTTCAGTCATAAAAATCACACTAAGATTCTTAAAGTAAGTGACAGGTTTTCAATGTTATTGAAACCATCTATCACAGCTAACGATGCAGTAAAGATTATACTCTGAATCTTTTAGCGGTGTACAATAAGGTATATCTATTAAAATTGGAATAATTTGCGTGCAGTCGTGTGACTGTTGCATGCATGTTACAATACAACGCACGCAGTTACTCAGTTAGCCGGTCGCGGCGCAGCGACGGTCGGGCGGCGCGGGGTTGCGCTTGCGCAAGCGGGCGCGAGGTCGCCGCTCGGCCTCATTCGCGAGTACTCGCTTACGCCCGCGCCGCGCGCGCAAATGTCACGATCAAGGGCGACTGCTAAAGATTTCGCTTTGTTCCCTTTGTCCATCACAATGATTAATTGTATCGGATAGTTCCGTGTATTAACATTTGTTGCCTTCGTGATCATGGACCGTCCAGGATTTTATTTCAAATTGTTTCAATGTTAATTGTATTAAGGTTCTTATGGTGGTTTTTAATAGTTTGAAGCAAAAATATAAAAAAAGAAGTATGTACTATAAGAATATAAGACAACATGAAAAATACTTATTAGATATTAAGTGCTCACAAGTTTAAAATTATATTTTAAATAATTTACTAAGCACAATTATTATTACACACATAATTTCATAAAATTTTAAAGATTTAGAAGTATTATGAATTTTAGAAGTATTATGAGAGGAATGCAATAAAAGGGATAGAATGAATAAGGTTTAAATAAATGACAAAAGTAGGTTTAATTAGTACTCTTTATTGCATTCAAAATATTCATTGGAATGAAAACCAATCTGTACCAGTTTTTGTACGTTTTGCACGTTCTATAATCAAAGATTGTCGTAGTTTATGAACATTTGTACTTACATAGATACACGAAACTGATATCATATTCATAAATAACAAATAAATACAAAAAAAAACAATATTATTAATTGAAAAATAATAAATATCGTAAATTGTTCATTACCCTCCCTTAGTGTGGATTTAACATAAATCCGTGTATGGGACAATAATATAAAGTGTATAGTAAATATGCAATTTAAAAAGAGTGACATAAGGTTAACAAGATCGATCATATTATAGATTTCCACATTGATATAAGAGTCTACACGTTTTAGCCACTTAAAAATGCAAAAACTAGGGTCACCGATTTATAATTACCAACTGATTATTACATTTATTTTTTTGTATAACAATCTATTAATATTTTAGCAGTGTATTTAAGTTATGTAGTTAATGTAATCTAAAATCGAAACACAAGTGTTATAAAAGTAACGAATTTTAGGTAAGATAGTAACTTGATAAAATATTTAATTTTAAATTACTTAAAGTTGAAATCGGCACGTGTTTACCTGTAATTATTTAATATTCTATATATGATTTTGTATGTCGTTTATCTTGGCAGACCTCAAAGAAATAAATAAATAACATGTGAAATTTTCATTATCAAGTATTTAGTACAAATTATTTCTCTGTTTTGAGCAATTTAGTTCCCGTCGAGTTGCGTAATAACCTGTAATGAATGTGCCCTTTAGCCAAGTTGACTCATGCCTTACATAACTATACGGTACTTAATCATTTCCTTACTTCAACAACTGTAACAGTAAAGTTTAATTCTGCGTACTGTAAGGAGCTTGTCCCTTCAAATGTAAAGCTTATTATTCTTAACGTACTTTTATGTAGTATCGAAAGTTACGCGTAAGGTTCTTCCGTAGGTGGCATTTTTATGGAAAAAGCAAAATCCTAAAAATCATCAATGCAGGGTGCATTGTCACATTTATCTTAAAATAACGTCCGTTACTCTTATAAACACGCTTTTTAATGTGTATCTAACCTACTTTGCTTGAAAATCTCTACCAACAAGTATCTAACTATAAAAATATACTCAAACAGTACGTTTCTCTTTACTTGTCTTATTTTACAATCAATAATTATTGACATATCAATAACTGAATAAAATATTATATTTTAAAGAAAAACTGACCATTCTCAAATACTTGTGCCTTGTCGACCCGAAGCCATCGTGATACAAACAATTTCTTCCTGAAATAGATGCAACGATTCTCGAGCTCAGTAGTATCGCACTTAACTTTAATTAGTTATTTTACCTATTATAGTACTTACGTAAGTTTTATTTTAATTCATACTTCAACCATTATTTCGATCTATGCTGCTGCTGGGCACGAAATTATTCTAAATCTTAATAGGATCGTAAAATAATAGACTACCGCGCTGGCTGCTGCGAATTAATGCACTTCATACACCTTTGTGAACTTCAGAAGTATTGTCACGATATTTTCATTCACCATAAAGATAAATTATATATATTTTATATTTCCAATACGCACATAACAACACACTTCTATGGTGGATGGTGCCAGGGATTCTGATCTCGATAAACAGGACCAAAATTTCCTAAGATCAATGCTATTTTTTTAGGATTTTTCCGTTTCTGAATAAAACAATTTATTTTCCGATCGATATGACCGAATAAGGAAGGGAAAGCCAATACATTTTATTACTAAAATTTAACCGTTTGATTTTATTTGCCTACTTATCTTATTTACATTAATCTTGTAATTATACAGTTTCTTAATTTCCTGTTTACATTTACTGGCATTAGATATATTAGACAGAGGTTGATGTTGTTTTCAACTAAGGCTAAATAAGGCTAGCCTGCTAGTTGCTGTAGGTCAGCTTTGCCATTTACTGTCATCGCTATACTTATGCTCCTGGCTACAACCCTTTTAATGTCCTGAACGGTTCTTTCCTATAATAAGAAGAAACCTGTATTTTTGTTCTAATTTTTTTGCTTTCTCGGATTGACTAATTGACTCTAAGGTGCAACTGGTTATTTGAAGTTATAATGGAGATCATCAATATCTTCGTTTAACAACAGCAAGAAAAGTGGATTTGTCAGCATATCTTAAGTTATTTATAAATCAACCTTCCTTTGATACCCCTTTATCTTTAAAGGTGGTAGAGCCATTAGAGCTCGCCCGGGGCGGCACCACCGCCACCCTCGTAACGCGCCGTAAAGCAACATGTTCTTCATTTATTGTGTTTCGGTTGGGGAGGTGTGGTTGCCGGATACACATTATTGGAGGTGACCATCCTAGTCCTCAAAAGTAGGAACGCATCCGCGTCCACTCTTAAATAGAACTTCTGTTCTATTTGAGATTGGACGTGTTTGTCCATGGGCTGCAGTGACCACTAAACATCAGGTGGCCTGCATGCCCGTTTCTTACTCTTTCATTATAAAAAAAAGTGCCACGTTAGGTTTATGCCGCCAGTAACAACAGGGCTGGTTCATATCTCGTGCAGAGAATTGCGATCGCTATTCAACAAGAGAATTCGTCTATCGTTCTTGACACAATGCCGCTTGGGCACGGACTCCCTTTAGATTGTTTAGATTAGGGTTATACAACAAATGTATTATATATTATGATTATTAATGCGAAAGTGAGTATGTTTGTGTGTATGTTCTGTTTTTATATTGAAATGACTGAACTGGTTTTGATGTTTTTGATTATATACATATATATTTGAGGCCTGAGGAGGGGAGACGGATAAAAGCTATGTTTCTTAACCAAAGTAACACTTAAAAGGGCTGAAATAGGGATGCGATTTGACCAAAGGTTTTATAGCCAAACGAAACAAATCAACAACCGCTGGTAAATGGTACATAAGTGCGCCGCTTGAGTTCTTCTGCAGCCTACGTCGCATCTTCACCCTTCGACGACGAAAACGCGAAGATTACTGTTGAACTGTATTCCGAGGTTGGCACATGGTAGGGAGTTAAGCCACTGCCCCGACTCGGGCTCTATAACACCACTAAGCCACACGTAGTTTTGGACACTGAAACAAATTTAAATCAAGTCCCGTTAGACTCCCTACACCAGTTGAGCATACCAAAGATTCTGACGCGTAGTTTCCTTCAGGTTAATTTTGATTTACAATAACAATAAAGGTGGGAGAACTATAGTTCGACCGGAGAGGTACCACCGCCGCCCTTATAATCCGCCGTAAAGCATTACTTGTTTTTCGGTTGGAGTGGTGTGGTTGCCGGCTACACTTTGAAGCGAGACGAACATGTCAGTCCTCAGGAGTAGCAACGTATCTATGTTCGAGCTCAGATAGGATTTCGACCGTGTTTGTGGTTGTACGTAGATTCCTATTGGCTGCGACTACTTAACTTCAGTTGGTTTGCATGCTTGTTTGCTACTTTTCAACAATAAAATGGCATTAATTACCTTCAAAGCAATTCCACGTTCCATAAATGTTATATAAGTAAAGATCAGGCAATTACACTCGTTTTGTTGGCATTGGCCGGCCAAGCCCATATCGATTGTCGATTAGAAGCGTACGTGAGTGGAAAATAAAATTTGCACCTACCAGCACAATATTACATTAAGAGGTTGTCTCTGAAGCCTAACTACGCTGCTTACATTTACATTAACACTGAATGTGGTCATATATTAGATCGGGTAAGCGTTGCGAGAGGCGGCACTAAACTGGAGCTTATTTCTCTAGACTGAAGATGCGCCGACAATTCACTGAAATTTTGTATTTTTAGCATCTGTGCATCATCTACGAATACACAGGCGGAATCTCTGCCCCCAGTCTTGTAGCGCCGACGTAAAAACAGCATTTTGGTTGCCCGTAATACATATGATTTGTACGTACAACACAAGTGTGTATAAGACGCAAGTACGTTGCGCCGCGCGATATACAGAAGTGTCGTAAGCCGCAGGGAAAGTGTTAAGTTCTTTTTTTATGTAATTGAATTGAAGTAGGCATCGCGCATGCGGGCGGAACATGTGTAGCCAATTCCCGTATCTATCGACTTTACATAAGGTCTGTACATTTTTTCAAAGAATCAAATTCAAAATATATTATTTTATTATCAGGTATATAAAACTTTCATTAAGTATACGTACACTTAATGAATGTCATTCTTTGATATTCATTATGTTTGGGTATACTTAATGAATATCTCTCTACCAATCCGCACTTGGTCAGCGCGGTAAACAGTTGAAAGTGTACCAATTCGCACTTGGCCAGCGTGGTAAATAGTTGAAAATGTACCAATCCGCACTTGGCCAGCGTAGTAAACAGCTGAAATTGTACCAATCCGCACTTTGCTAGCGTAGTAAGCAGATAAAAATCTACCATCGTGCACTTGCAGCGTGGTAAACAGTTGAAATTGTACCGATCCGTACTTGACTAGCATGTTAAACAGTTAAAAGTCTACCAATCCTCATTAGGTCAGCGTGGTAAACAGTTGAAAGTGTACAAATCTGCACTCGACCAACGTGGTATAAAGAAGAATGTGTACCAATCCTCATTTGGTCAACGTGGTAAACAGTTGAAAGTATACCCATCTGCACTTGGTCAGCGTGGTAAACAATTGAAAGTGTACCAATCCGCATTTGGTCAACGTGATGAACTGTAACCTACCCATCTCATAGTTTTCTTTAACTCAAACTCCCTTCTATAATAATATGATGAAGAAACGAAAACAATTTTAAAATGTACGCTTATACAAACTTAATGTCACTGAAATAATCTTAATGAGACTTAAGAAACACGATAAATGTTCAAATTGCGATGCACGGGCGTGCATGCAAGTTGTAAAATTACAGCTTCAGAGTTATGATGTTAAATTCTGATCTAGGTCGCGCTAAGTTCTAATGTTATTTACAAAGTCAACAGAGATACGCGCAAATATATGCGAAATTTTAATACAATTGCAATGCACCCTGTTTTCTACGTATAAAGATAAGTTGGAAACTTGGATGTAAATTAGCGAAGATAAAATAACAATTAGTAATACGCATAATCTATTAAATGGTAGAACTATAGTTCTAACGGGGAATCGTAAAAAACTAGTTCTGTTTCGGTTGGAAAGATGCGATTGCTAGCTACATTTGCCAGCAAAGCCGCCATTTGCGTCCTCAAGAGTAGCTATGTAACCGAATGTCAGTCCTATTTGATGTTGGACATGGATATACATGGGTTGCAGATTTCAACATAAAAAAAATCTTTTGTACATTACTTTTAACAACTAGTAAGATAGTTTGATCGGGATGGTATCATCGCTATCCACATAGTCCGCCGTGAAGCAACTTGGACTCAGCAGTAGACCTTCAGTGCTCCTTGACATAATATGTGGACGTCTATGGGCTGCAGTAACCACCATCGCTGTCTGTATAGGGGATATATATAAGAAAAACTATTATTAAGGGTTTTTATTAATGCACTACAACCCAAAGCAATACTTTTAAGATTTTTTATCCGTTCGTCTGTGAATTCGAAAACACTAATCTCAGAAAGAACTTAATCTATATCAGTGCGGTTTTCACTCAATTGTAGAAAGCTTCTTATTATAACATTTACTGTTTGTTACATTACAATCGATTTATAGATAAAATAAGTTATGTCCATTTAAAAGTTATAAGTAAGTATATGAGAACTTTTACCGTTAGAAAATCTGGCAAATTAAAGCTCACGTGAAAGAAGTCGCGGGCAGCAGTTAGTACAAAATTAAAGCGCAAAATCTGAAAGCGTGACTCAAAATCATTTTCATCCGGATCTCATTTGATCGCAAAGAGCTGAAACTGAAACAAAAGCCGTTTGGCAGCGCCCCACATTTCGAGCGGAGTCATCAGTGTGCCTTCTTGTTTGGGACAGTCGATTGTTATAATATATTACCTATTTTGTTTACAAAATACTTTTTGAAACTAGAAAAATTAAAGGTTGGAGAACTATACCACCGCCGCCCTCATAATCCGCCGGAAAGCATTATTTGTGTTTCGGTAGAGGTGCCGGCTACACCGGCTACATTTTGAAGCGAGGCGACCATCTTAGTCCTCAGGAGTAACAACGTATCTACAGTCGAGCTCCGCCGTCATGAAAAACTACTTTTGTAGTAACAACATTACTGTCATTAATTCGATAAGTTTCGAAGTTATACACAATTAATTTATGAAGCATGTCAGCAAGAGTCCCGCACCGATGTGCACACACGTACCCAATGAGCCGGGGAACTCTCTGGCTCGTCGTGTTAGCTCCCCCGAGAAGTAAAAAAGAACATCAGTTACGTTCGTTTGGAGATCCTGGATTTCTCTAAAAGTACAGAAGGAAATGGATGTCCCACATGATCCAAAATTACTCTTCACGATATCGTGTACCCTGAAAACATTTCCACTCAATAAAAAAATCTCTTGAAGCTCGCAATATAAACATCTAAACTTAGCTTTTCTATTACTGAACTTTGATAATAAAACAAAAAATCTTATAATTTGAATACATTTGTACTCTAAAACGCTATATTACAAAGGCAATTGCTCATTACATCTGTCAATCACACACGTGGCGGCAAAAAGGCTCGAGACATGTCAACCTTGCTTAAATTCCAAGTACTTTGCTTTTACTGTGTCAACAAAAAGTCACATTTCGTCTGAATCGAGCATTTTCTATATTGTACTTCAAACTGCAGTAATGATCCGTGTCAAATGAATTCGTAGCCGTCCTCCACAGTTTGGTTTGCGCATTCATACCTTCAACGTTCGTGCAAGATGTGGAAAAAGCTTCCTCCTGAAGTATTCCCTGAACACTACGACATGGGACATTTCAAAAAGGTGCAAACAGATACTAATGAGTCCTTTGGTGTTGCAAGTGTCCAAGCAACTGTGATAGAATTCCATCAAATGGCCCAACAGTCTTTTCATTAAGTAAATAAAATATAATACACTAGTGGTTAAGACATTGGGGATCTTACACAGAGGAAGGGGAGACAGGTATTGGAATCCTTGACTCCACGCACTAAGTTTTCCCATTTAAGTATATATTAGTACCATCCGACACCAGTTAAGTGTACCAGACGGTAGGACCATCGACGCCCTCTTAAACCTTTAAAAAAAACACTTTTTGGATCCGAAAGGTGCGGTTACCAGCTACATTTAAGCGAGGCGACCATCACAGTCCTCAGAGTACTTTCCCATTATTGTAAGACTTCAGACAGGACTTTGGTTCTGTTGGATGGGAATGTCTATGGGCTACAGATACCATTTACCACGTATGAACGCTCGTTTGCTATTATCCTCAAAATAAAATAGGGTTTACCTTTTAAACGTATTTTCGTGAATACGCATCAAAATTTAATCGACCAATACTCGTTAAAGTTAATGTTCGGTTGTCATAAAATAGTCGAGGTCCATTGTAATGGAAAGGACTCAAAGTCCTGGTCTTCTAACTATACTATATTACATTATTATATTACATATTAGAAATTATTTATTACTGACTTTAACGGTAAAGGAAAATTGTGAGGAAATCCGGATGCTCAAGAGGTTTCCATAAAATTTATAGAAGCTTTTGAAGTCTACCTATCTGCATTTCGCCAGAGTGATACAGGCTAATCCTTCTAATTTTAAGAGGAAACGCTCAGCAGAGACAGTAATGGCCTGGTAATAAATTCAAACTATTTCCAGACTCGCAAATGCGTGGACGGCCATATTTTTAGCTTTCATATTTTAATATGAGCGGAAAGTTGACGTTTGAAATTGTACGATTTTTGCCTCTCTCCGCATTGCTTCAAACTTTATGAGAAAATACCGCTGAAACGTCCGTTTGACTTTCCCAGTTTCTAACATTATTTTGCTCCGGGATTAATATGTAATTTGTTTCTGAAGCGTTGTATGCAGTTGTGGTAATAATGATGCTAAGAAAACTCAGATTTTTATGGCCAACGTTGCTATTTTGTGCTTAAAAGGAGATTAGTTATTGGTCAATCTATGAAAGATTATGAAAATAATTTCTTATTCGACCTTTGTTGAAATCTGCAGAAGATTAAATGAACCCAATACACAGGATAGTATTTTCCTTAATAAACAATACAGTGCAGTTTATCTGACATGACGTAGTCATTAACCTCACTGTTCCATTAAAGTTTGGATCGACCTTAAATAGGAAAAAGATTATATTGATGCCCAGTATGGATCTTTTAATACGAAACGATACGATATAATATACTTCACGAATACGATATAATCCGTCAAGAGACTTTTCTGACTTAATTGCACCTGTCACATTTTTCAAAAATATGTGTGGGTGTCGTATTTTTTTGCAGTGAATTTGCAAAATAACTTTTTGCAAATTCACGGAAACGGAAACGGGCATGCAGGCCACCTGGTGTTAAATTATCACTGCAGCCCATGGACAACCACGTCCAATCTCAAATAGAACAGAAGTTCTATTTAAGGATGGACGCGGATGCGT
>DWON01003806.1:0-17344 GCA_018251015.1 Phocides pigmalion okeechobee | reverse complement strand
GATAGACGGGCTATTCACTAACCTATCTTTAGCTCTAGGAATGTTATGGGAAAAACTCATGCTCATAAGATATGAAATACATTACAGCTTCCTACAAATTTAATAAGAAAAATATAACAAACAATGGATATCATAACGATAATTTTCACGAGTATGATCTTTTGACGAGTGTATCATTACTTGGTATAACATGAAAAACACCACCAAATAACACATGATAAAACATAGAAGTAAAATCGTGCAATCATCATAAAATTCTTATGATTTTACCATTAGTGTTATATCATAGACACTATACGTACCATCATTAAGGACGCATTATTTTGCAAGAATGTTTTGCAAAGAAAACGTCAAGCGAACAAGAAATAATAAAACAAACATACACTGTACGAAAACAAATTTCTCATTCAATTGTTTCGGTCACGATAATTGCATTACAATGGCCGAATGACGTACCGGGATGACAATAAGTTTATCTCGACCACAATGGACGACACTTCCCAATAATTCACAATATGAATACGCCGCTCATTCGGCTCATTCATTCAATTCGGTCTATTCAATGAACATCGTTAAGGTAAGTTATTTGTAGAGAATTTCCTTTCGTTCTTATGTAAGGAAACGCGGAACTGGGTACATATTCTATATTTATTGTTGATATTTTTTTATTTATATTTTTAATAAAATATTTAATATACTTACTGGTTGTTATGTAAAATACAAGAAAAAATATTTAAAAAATAGAAAGTTAACGCATTTTTTATGAAATACTAAAATAGGTATTATATATTACAGTTATAAATAACAAATAAATATTTCCATGTGCAAATGTTATATATTCCCTTTTCTACTGTACGTAGAACTTGTGTGACAAAAATAAATAAAAAAAGAGTGTCTGACAATAAAAGTTAGCGGTTCGTCACATATAAAGAAAAACTAAAGAAAAAAGTAAAGCGTCTGTATCTAAGTAAATATCAAAATATGTTTTTCGTAAAATGATTATCAACATCGATAAATATATAACTCTACATCAAGCCGATATTATCCCACTGCTGGACAGCAATCTCTTCTCAGAATGTGAAGTTGCATGTTTCCATATTTAGTATAGTATGGTAAGATCGATAGACCGCACACAACTTTGATAATTTTTGAGAGAACTCTCGAACCTCTGATGTGATCACAGTGTTTTCTTTCATAGGTAAAGCAATTAATAATTCATTTATAATACGCACATACCTAAGAAATATCAAAGATGCGTGCAAGGAAGATGAACTCAGGATACATTTAACGGGTCAGAATCTTATTATTAGGCTATCACGGTTAAAATCTATATAAGTGAACTTAACATAAACACTATATAAATGCAAGATGACTCGTAAAATACATAAATACCAAAACTACACGAGTAAATATTGTATAGAAACGTCAGAGCGTTGCTAATCTTAGCGATTCTAGCGAACAGTTAACGCTTAAATTTATAGCTAGACATTTATAGCTAAACCTTTATAGCTTGTCGCTAGGCAGCTTAGAGCTTTAAAGCTCATAGCTTCAGTTTAGTGACGAGTCGTGCCGTATACGAGGTGGCAGCGTAAATACTTTGTAAGTGTGCCTACTTATTATCGTGTTACAACTTGTAATAAAATTTATGTGATACATTAAATAGTTTGTGTTTAAATTTGTATAAAAAATGTTTTATAATAACTTTTATTATTATTATTAAACTTTACTGCTCAATGTTGCCTACACGGGGTTTACCCACATAATATTATTGGATATTAAATACCCAGGCGTTCCCAACGGTGAGATAATGTCAGTAAAAACATAAACAGTATCATATTTTTACAGAAGTTTTTAGTAAGTGAATAAATAATCGTGAATATATTGTGCATTTTGAACAAAGCAACCGATCATGTGTTGTTGATATTTGAAGGATTCCTCTGAGATAGAAGGTACGTTTGAATAGTAGGTATATTGAATAAATTAGATACAGTTAGTGTTTGGGTATACGATTAATTAATATGCTTTTAAACCGAATAAATTTCTGTTACCTTTTATTTAATCAGCCATTGCATTTAATGATGAACATGAGATTAAAACGAAGTCAAATTCACTTTCTTAAAATTGTAATCTTATATTTTTGAAGTTATACTTCTTTTGGCGTGTTAAAGAAAGATAATGATTTTTTTACGATGCGCGCGCACACCGTCACGAAGAACCGACACCATGAATTAAATAGTTTTGTAGTAACAACGTTATTACTGTCATTTTCTCTACTAAGATAGGATAACGCGAAGGATAAAATTTCAAAAAGTTTTTTTTTCTTGTAACGCCCAAGAAGTAAAACTTCTTACGAGCGTACACACACTCGTTTTTTTATATCTGATATGTCTAAACGTTATTCTACTTATTTTTTAGTATATTAAACATTAAAGTCTTAGCGTTGATTGTCGCGCTTGAAACGATTCCAATACTAAAGATACAAATCAAAAAATTGTAAATTCAGTCGCAAGGTAAAGTGATTGGCACATCGTGATCAGAACCATTTCGCATATCACATGTCATAAGATCTTTTGCAATCGGTACTATTTCCGCGACGTAATCAGCGTCTGTTGTAATACCACCACCGGAAAATGTGCGACGAAGCGGCCACTCACTCGTTTCACACTGATAATCACGTGTAAGTAACGAGAAATTATGAGCCTCATTATATAGTAGCCGCTGTCACTAAGGTCATAATGCCGGTCATCTGGTATTAAATCTGCCTAGTTAGCCTCTGGTTTACGAATTTTGTCTAAGTTAAATTATGAATTTTGTCTTTGTCCTGGTCTTCTGTCTCTAAAGTCTCCGACTCTATGGTTTGTTCTTACCAGCTAGCTACAACATAATGTCGTTTTACAACTTTAAGGGATAGCGGATCTGAATGTTTCATTTTAATTTCAATTTGATACTACAATGCTTTTATAAAAAATAGCATCTAGACAGACAGTCCGGCGAACAACGACGTGGTCTCCGAAGGTTTTCGAGATATATACGTTATTTAAAAAGAGTTTTCTGATCTGATGAACGCTTATTGTGTTATTACACAGTTACTTTGTACATAAATCTTCTATTTCCAAATAAGCGCCTTAGTGTTGTTTTTATTTCATGTTACGAATTTATGACAGAAATACATATTAACAATAGTAAAAATATTAAAACTAATTATAATAAAAACCTAACCTAAATAATTTAAAGGGAGTCCGTGTCCATGCCCATGCCAAGGTTTCGAACCCCGGAACCTCGTGCAAAAAATCGGAATTTTAACGTAGATAGTTACAGTTAGTAATAACTTGCGACCCGGCCCAGCTTCGCTCGGGTAATATAGTTTTTTTTATGTAAGAAGAGTAGCCAACGAGCATGCAATTAGAAACATCTATTTCGAACGACGACTGAATTACTGTATTGAATGTAATTATTTAATTTCTAGTCGAATTAACAAAAAAAAAATTATTATGCATCATCGACTTAATTTATTATCAGCCTTCCTCAGGAATCAGGAGAAAACTCGTCCAGTACTTTTAAGTTTATCATGAACACACAGACAGACGCGACGGGGGACTTTGTTTTATAATATTTGGAGATACTTACAAATCTGCAAATATTTCAAACATTGTTCTTCAGAGTATAAACTACCGAAATTTATCCTATAAAAAAATCGACCGTGATCTCTGCGGGGTTATCTTCAAGAACGTTCGTGCACAATGCACAATAACACGTCTTTCTCACACGTTTTTGTCGGTCGGTCTGTTATAGCATGTCACATCTTTTGACGATAAAGATCCGCGTAAGTGGACATTTCTTCTTGCCTGTTGTGTCCGTATTAATAAATCTATGTTTTTTTTTGAGAAGAGTAGCAAACGAGCATGCAAACCACCTGTTGTTAAGTAGTCGCAGACCATACATATCCACGTAAAACCACAAAGACGAGCGAAATCCTATCTGAGCTCTAACGTAGATGCGTTGCTACTTCTGAGGACTAAGATGGTCGCCTCGCTTCAAAGTGTAGCCGGCAACCGCACCTTTCCAACCGAAATACAAGTATATGCTTTACGATGGATTATGAAGGCGGCGGTGGTACCTCCCCGATCGAACTATAGTTCTCCCACTTTTAGTGGTCATAACGGTGATTATCATAATTTATAGATGTTCGTTTTTCTATAGCTTAAAACTAATATAGTGGTTATTGATCACTGTCACCCGTTGACATTTGTAATTAACCCCAAATGAGATTAAAGTTCAACCTAAAATCAATCAAAAATGTCTTGTTATCCCTAATAACCAAGTTCGATTGGCTCGTACACTGTTCTTTAAATGTATACCTCTTCAAAATAGACTACAGTAGTTGTTTCTGCTATAAGTCAGAAACACCTCTACCTCTGAAACTTAGGTCTGATTACCTAGTACCTCACAACTCAACATTTAAACTAGACCTATTTTTTTCTATGATTCCTAGGATCAGTTTATTCTTATTGCAGCGTAAATATCGCCTTTAGACGTTAACATCATTATAAACTTATCCATGTCCTAAGTTTCGTATGAATTGGTAAGATACGATAGTTGTCGTAAACATTTATAGTTATTAGTACACATTACGGTAACAATTAATTACACAAACAGCTGGAACAGTTTAATTATGTTGTGTGTCAACAAATTTGACGGAAATCTGTAGTAATTAATTCTCAGTGACATGCTCAAATACGAAATTACTATTTGTAGGTACATTCATTGCTTGGTGCTAGTGTAAAGCCTGTAACAAGACAGAGCTACATAATAGGGGATGTTATTTAACTTTTGCTTTAATTTATTACAAGGTAACGTGAGATATAGCGTTATTTTTATCAAAAATAGTAATTAATCACTATAAACAATAAATAAATATCAGATTTTTAACCCTGTTTCATTTTTCAATGTTAAATAATTTTAAATAGTTTTAAACAACGTGATCTAACATCAAAGGTCAATTTTTCTTTCTGAACTTAAACGAAACCTGTCTGGAAGGACATTCTAGTCATAAAATTCCATGACCACTTACTAAAACCAGCGAGCAATATTAATTTTGATAGTAATTGTATTTAATTCTAATAAAATACAAGCTATTATAACGTATTTACGTTTATATCAGAGACGAAGTGGGAAGCACTTTCCTGTAAGAAGTCGTTTAAGTCAGTCCTATGATTTCTTGAGTTACAAACGAATAATTGGATAAGCCCAAGTTCATCATAATCCGCAAGAAAAGAATGACTATGAATATTTGTGTTTGACGAACAAAGATTACAGATTTAATGCCATTATTTAAGTTTGAAAACCCCTTCATGATTTTATCGGTTTCCAATTACAACACTTCGAACTGCCTCAACTAACAAGTTGTAAAGAACTTTCTTATAATAAAAGTATCGATTACGAGGGAAATCTCATCTCATTAAACTGTCTATAGCGTAAAATCGTCGTGACTGAATTATATCTTTATAGCTATTGAGCTGTTGATATAAAATAATTATAGACTTGTCAGTGATATTGCCTACGACTTTACCGGCAATGAATTCGATAAATAGATATTAACAGTCACCTAATATATTTAAAGAAAATTATCGCAATACGCTCTATTTTTTAGAAATTCATCTATTTTACAAGCAACTATACATCTCTACAGACACATTGAACTCAACACGATATATGCAGTCTTCTCTTTTCTTATGTGTTTTTCATCGGTCTCTTAGGAGTTGAGTTACAAACAAAAAATCTCGATAGGGCATGTGCCCTATAATTATTTTTGTTTATAATTCAACTGTTGTAGTATATCTGTATATACTGTTATATTAAACACATATTTCTAATTTAAGTAAACGTAGTTCGGATTTCAGTCCATTTAGATACAGTCAATTTAACTCAAAACACCAAGTGAGAATACATACTTAAAGGCGTGGAAAAAACGGTTAGTTAATATACTTTAGAAAGGAATGTTTAATATTAATTCATTATTATTTATTATAAGACACAATCTTGTCACGATCAATTGTGTCACTCGATTATGCAAAAGGTTTAAATAAAGAATTAAAGAGACTAACGGATATAAAATTCTTGTACTTCTTTGTAATTTTTTAATAAAATATTTGCCTCAAACATTAAACTTTCAACTACTAAACCAATATATATAACATATCTTACTCTGATATCCAAAAACATTTAATTTACTGATCAAACCAACCAATTAATCGTAAATGTACTCGGAATTCTCAATCATAAATATTAAAACAATAAATTTTCAGCTTTTGTACCTTAGGTAAAAATATTTTAAACTGAAAGGCTCTTTGGCGAAATAACGTGTTGACGTGGACGAGTGAAAAAAAATCAGGCATTGTTTTATTTTATATTTCCTATTAAGTGTTAAGTAGAAACCTGGAGGACATCAACTCTGTTTAATAACTGTAAAAAGTACTTCGCACAGTTCTTTGTTTGCAATCTAAAACCAACGATGAGTGAGTAAACGCCTATTTAAAGATCATGACTCAATAGAAGCATACGCAATGCTACTTAGAGCGTTAGTGGTAATTAAGTAACAAGTTTACTATGCAAAAGTTTTAACTAATGGACACCGGGGATCATGTCCAGGATCCCGGACACACGAGAACTCAGAAAGGTTATACTATTGTACGTTATACATTCACTAGTACAAAAAAAATATTTTTCTACTTTCAGGAATATGTTATATATTACCGTCACCTTTTTTTTAATGTTGATGTTTCTTAAAAACGTATATTTTACTACTATTATACTTTCCTGAGCAGTTCCAGATTCTTGTGTACTCAAGACAAGAAGCGTTCAAGACTGCACGAGAGTGTATAGACTTACAAAATATTTTAAGTGATTTTGAAAATTGAAACGGTTAATTTGACCAAATGTTTTATTGAGCAATAATAAAAACTCCTATTTAAAAGCTATTTCATATTCCTAAAAACTAATTATAAACTTAAAAACTGAAAGGTAACTCTATATTTATCATTAATAATGTCAATTAGAATAAGAATTTATAAAAAAATAATACGTGTTACCACTCACGAATTGTATGAAATATATATTTAAGAATTTATATTAGACAATAATTTGGTTGATAGAGTCAACGAACGACCAGAGAGCTGACACTTACCTCGGTCAAAGAATTACCTTAGCTATTTAAGGAGGTAATGGTGCCAATTTTCTGGTAACTCATCCCAAAGAAAACAATCTAGATGCAGTGTTTTATTTTTAAGTATTTTGTTATTGTAATTTAATTTAGTTTAGATTTATTTTCATTATGTAACAATTATTTATAAATAGAGATGCAATAAGAAAATAATATCATTCACATGTTTAAGCAGCGAACGTTTGGGATATCTGAGTGCAACAGCACTGTAAAGCAATTTGCATCTGCATGAACGACTTGTGGGAAAGCCATTGTCTAGAATTAAGGTCCTAGTAGTACAGCAAGCGAAAACACACAACGATACTGCTATCTCTAAGTATCAATACTATTATTTTTCAAGAAACGTGCTTTCTCTTTCGAGAAACGTGCCTTTGTTTACTTGTTTATTTTTCTATCATGCAAATTAATGAAGTAATTAATTCAAATTTTGTACATAGAGTTCTTATACTTCTGGCTAGTTATAGACTATCAAGATAAATATATGTTTTAAGCAATCTTTTTCAAAATAAGGTTAAACCTAGTATTGATATATAACAACAGCTATATTTGACAACATGGCACACGGAACATATCGGACTGATGTGTAAAAGGTTCAGCACAGTCTTGAATTCATTCAATGATATGGGGAAAAACTTACAGCAGTTTAAAAAACTTAACTTAAGAGCTATCGACTAGATCGGTATTTAAATGACGAATATGGATTTTTCTTCTAGATCTGAGTTCTGGTTATCAATCTTTATCTCTGCATCATCAACATGCGAAAATTTAGTATGAGACTCTGTTGCGAAATTTTCCCAACTAAACACTCGTTCTTCGTTAATAGTAAAACAGAGGTTTTGGTTCAACTAAATCTCAAAACAAAACACCAACCGGCTATTGTAAACATTATTTACAAACTGCATCCGGACATTCAAGACTGACAAACAAATGGGAAACGCAGCGATCGTTTGGTGTCATTGTATGGCTTTGGTATTCAAACACAATATCAAAACATCCTATCCTCATGGAATTTTGACCAACGTTATAGCAGTTCCTTCTGAAATCGAAATCATAGTTTGAGAGATGTTAGAATAGATGTTCGACTGTGGAAATATCACTACCGCTCTCATAATCCGTCGTGAAACAAATCTTGTCGAAATGTGAGCGTTAGTGACAAATTTTCATGAATATTTCATTAACACCTTAATTTTATTTACCACTGAATTTGTTATGTACGTATTTTACATAACAAATTCAGTGGTAAATAACAATGTTACTAACATATTACCGCAAACTTGAAGTGTTTTTTTACATCAAACGGTAACATCCTAGATATATACGTATTTGACCTTGTATATATTATATTGAGGTAACATATGAAACGTTCCAACTATATGATAATGACATAATTCTTATTTTCATTGCATAATTTATATACTGGTATCAACAGTTCTAATATTAATATTAATAAGTATAAGATATCTACTAATTCAGGTAAAAAAATCTTATAACGATTGATGATATTATGCAGTCTAATTAATTTAACGGAATAATTATGGTCTTTACTGTCGATGTAATTTTGTCACCATATTCAATGGTAAATAAAAGAATTTAAACTTCTTCAGAGGAATAAGGCACCTGTAATTGACCTCACATGTAACTCTTGTGTTATTTGCGATCGGTAGATTACATCCATGGGTAGAAACGATCAATCCATTATATAAAACGACAGAAATTTACAAATGACTTAAAATTTAATTAATTTCAAACGACAATATTTTCTTGTTACAGATCAATCCTATAACAATGCTCTCACTGTGAAGCATGGATCCTCTCACGTGGCTGTCCCTGGGCCTACAGCTGGCCGCCCTCTGCTCGATCGTGGGCGCGCTGCTGTTGTATCTCCTTAGGAAGGTCAGGGTCGCCGAGGTGCTGCCCCTGGATAGCGCCAAGACCGTGTTGGTCACGTCCGTCGACACCGCGCTTGGCTTGCAGGTACCTTGTAGATCTACTTTAGATATAATTAATTTGTTCGATTTACGTACCTACATCATTGTATATTTTTTTCCTTTCTCTTATTTTCATTTTTTATTCCTAGGAACTTAACCTTTGGATAATAAAAGAAAATAGAAACATTTGTGGTACAATCGATACGAGATATTATGACAATATTTTTTCTAAGACTTTTTTCTAAAGTAAAAAAATAATAAAATCATGCAAGAAACAGATTGATACCGTGCAACGGGCTTGCTAGTATATTGATGTTATCCAACATTATTTAAGTTATATTAAAAATAAACTTAAAGAAACGTAATTGGTTTTTAATCTGTAAATGATTTAACATTTTTAGATAGCAACATACTTAAGCGGCAAAGGATGGCGGGTGATAGCCGGTTGCAGACAGGGCGGACTTGGAGCTCGTTTAGCCGACTCCTGGTTGCAAGCCCACGTGGCAGCCACGCCAGAAGACCAGCCCCCACCCAGACTGGCAACCCTCGAACTGGATGTGGCTAGAGAAGATCTGTTAGAGGAAGCAGCGCGGGCCACAGCTCAGCATTTGCCGGCAGGTGAACATGGTAAGCGAGTAATTATAGAGCGAAGGTAGGTAACAGGTAGGTGTTAGACTTGCCACCCGTATTTTATTATATAGTATCGTACTATAAATTAATCCATTGTTCTAGATATTAATGAAAAATACTTTATTTTGAAGCTGCTTCAACGATTGCACTTTTTATGTCAACCGTGATTACGAGTAGAACACTCCAGCAGCGAAGTAACCTAAACTGCAGTAAAAGAAACTAAACTTTTTCTTCTTAAAAAAATACTATTTACTCTTGAGTGTTCCCGCACACTATATTGCCAATACTATTTTTCTTTATAAAAAATGCGACAAGTAAGCATATTCCTTTATTATTTATTATCCCTAATGTCTAATGTCCATAAAATAGTATGTTGATTCAGTTCTAATTTAGATAATTTGCTGAGTGAAAAATGTGTTTTATTTGGTTAAATCACAAATATTTATTTTTGGTTATATAGTGGTGTATTGAACCGAAAAAAAAGTGCACTGCCCGGGAATCGAACCCGGGTCGCAAGAATGGGAATCTTGCATGATACCACTACACCAGCAGTGCTTGTTGCGAAATTGCAAAATAATGACATCATTTGATAACAACAATATAAATATTATTGTAAGGATTTTTTGTAAAACTACTATAATCAACCTGTAATTGCATCCCTGTGAATTTCCTAAGGCTTAAATCTCCGCTTAACTCCGTGTAACGCCTAACTCAGTACTGCTCAAGACTGCATTAAACGCCATCTATCGGGAATACTGTCAATACATTAAGATACAATCGTCGGCTAGTATCATGCTAATGTAATAGTATCATGTCAACTCAGTACAGATGGCTCTCAGACACAAACAAAAGACAATCGCCTCTCCTCTCTAAATGGGAGAGGTTTAGCCAATAACCCAAAACGCGAAGTGCAGGATTTGTTTATAATAGTTTTCTGTTATAATCAGTATCTACGTAACTTCGGAACTCCATAGCCGCGCGTCGCAGTTCTCAAATTCATCAAACCATTAATGCCCCATTGCTGAGCACAGTTTTCTTCTTAGAATGTAATGATTTAGGCTATATTATATCTAGCCCACCACGCTGGCCATCTGCGGATTAATAGATTTTACTGTACTTTACCTACACTATACCTTTGACAACTTTATAGAGAACTCTCACGCCTACAGGCTTCATCACGATATTCTCTTCCACCATTCATACAAGAGATAATTAATTTCTAGTACATAGCTTTAAAATCAAAGATGCACTTAAAGAGACGCCAACCAAATGTTTGAGAAACCAAAATCTTACCACAAGGCTTATAAATGCTTATGCAAAATCGATTCTTAAGTATTTTGACAGGTGGTAAAATCGTTTGATTGGAAAGCTTTCATCACTGCCCTGATAATCAGCAGCGAAGCACCTCTTGTGTTTCAGTTGAAATTTGCGATTGCCGATTGCACTTACAAGCCAGGCGACCTCCTTAATCCTCAGGAGTAGCAACGCATCATACATGCGTCCTCAAATATTTTCCAGTTCCGTTTAAAATTTTAATTAGATGTTCATCGGATGCAGCGACTACTTAACATCAGGTAGCTTCCAACCTCATTTGCAAATTTCCTTCACAAATAATCAAAATGTCTTAATTCCAGGGATATGGGCGGTGATCAATACCGCTGGAAGCAGTGGTCGAGGTGGTGCTGGTTGCTGGGAGACAGCCCTGCGTTCGAACGTGCTAGGCGCTTTGAGGGTAGCTCGAACGTTCGCGCCACTGCTCGCTGCAGCTGCCGCAGACCATCCGAATGCTGGACGGCTTTTCTATATCGGTACTCTATATCATTTAAAACAACAACCATACGTCTTTCGTCGAAACATTTTTTGCGTAAGCATAGTAGCAATGACGCTGTTATTTCAAGGTTGTTAAAAGATAGGGTAAAATACATGAGCCGTTTCAATTTTGTTCTCGATAACAAATGAAAACTTAACTTAATTTATTTTGATCAATAATTTTAATGCTGTTATAATTCGGTCCTCCAAACAACGATAATTAAAATTGTCAGCAATGCGATCTTTAAAAATCAAGTTCATATTTTAAACACTAATCCAATTTGAACCCGCAGGATTAACATCAGACACAGCATGCGAAAGTCTATCTCGTTTGGAGACGGATACTAGTGAAGGGAACGCGGTGGCGGCGGCCGTGCGATGGGGTACGTGGGGTGCAGCGACGGCCTTACGTGCGTCGTTACGTGCACGGCGATTGCACGTAGTGTTGTTGCACGCGCCCGATCTGTCTGCGTCAGAGATTTACGCCCCGCCAGCTCAGCTCACTCCGCCTAGCCAACCCGCCAGGTAATCACAATTTGCAAGGTACAACTTACACTACTAATATTCAGGGTAGGTTCCACAGCCATACCCAGCGTGAATTCTTATTCGATGGAAGTGTGTGAATTCAGATTCTGTCCTCCAGTCCAGTAGTAAAGTGAGATGGTGCTTTTGCTCTATTTATGGTTTATGGACTGTGTGTAGCCTATGACAGTAATAATTGTTATCAGGTTGGCTGAATGCTCTTTTGCTACTTTTCTACCATGAAAAAATAGCACTAGAAGTAAATATAAATGTAGCTGCAATAAATTTATTCATTCATCCTGGTAGCGATAAATAAAAATTTTCTTTCGAGTTAGTCATATAATCTTTGCAACCCTTGGCAATCAAAATCTAATCCAAAACAAGTCAGAAGTCCTACCAGAGGTCGTATGTAGGTAAATTGGTACGCTTGAGGATTAAGTCTTTTCGTCTCCAATTTGCAACGGCAGCTGTTCCACCAAAACACAAGAATCACAGTAGATTACGAGAATGAAGATTCAATGTACATTTTTTCTTTTCACTTTCAGTCGACCAGAGACTCCTAGCTCTGATGTGAGCACAACCACGGCCAGTTGTGCCGTCACTATGCCGGGAGAAGCGGCCGAATACAGTGCCAAGGTGCTTCCTACAAGCGCCTTGAAAGTCCTCGAAGAAGCCCTAACATCCCCATCGCCTAAGGACTCATATTATTTGAAAATGAAACATGATTCTTGGTTCACACGAATGCCGTCATTAAGAGTCGCGCATTGAAACATTTTGTAAATTTATTTCTTTCCGGAATCTAAGGATTGCAAGATATTGTACTGATTTCAAATATTTAAATAAGTTTGTTTTGAAATCTATAACATATGAACAATTTACTAGTTAACATTCTAAAATAATTGTATTTTTACATATATTGGTAAAAACTTAATGTAAAATTTGTAAGCTGTCTTCTACTTGTGTAATAACGCATTATATTATTATCTTGCAATCACTAGATTTTGCGTATATAAAACTACTTGGACAGAGAAGTGAACAACATAATTGGAGCTTTAGTTATTTCACATAACCTTAATGAGTTCTTCCACTAGTGTTACTTGATTCAGATTTTGTGTATGTGAACTATTTTTTGTTTCATTTTATAAATTGACACGAGTATAACATACATACATATCACTGTAACAAGGCAGGTATCAAGTCACAAGTGTGCACATCTCAAAAATTCTGTTTTAAATCCAAAGAGATAATCAGAAATAATTTATACTTACAATTACTTAGGTATATCACGTTTTTATATCGTAATAAACACTCACAAATTGTAATTTTCTTACATCACGTCTTTATATTAATGTATTTAACACCTCTTAATATTTAAGCTTTTATTCGTATATTACACTCGACCTGCTTTCCTTTATATCGAAGGCACGGGAAAGTGGATGCATTGTGCCAAATTGCGAAGGTACTGGTCTTTATATTTTAGTTACAAATGTATTTTACGTTTTGCTGGAGGTATATCATTGTGTAGTCTACGATAGTATCTACTCGCAAAAATGTATAGACGAATGTGGTAACGAATGTTATCACTTAACGATTGCGGTATTTTATTGAGTATTTTTTGCTTTGCCACAGTATTGATGTTAGGAGTTCACGCAGTGCCAAGTTATCTACGGATAAGATTAATTCAAAAACTTCATTATATAACTGCTGAAGTTGATTGTAATCTAACTGCAAGTCAATGAAGCCAGTATACTTACTCCATTAATATATTTAATCAGATCATTGAAAACATATCGCGGATATGGAGCATATACGTACGTACTCCTAGGATGAATACAGGCGGTGTGAGGTGCGGTATGTAGCGCCCTCTACATACATATGCCTCTACCTTTATACATTTTAGTGAATTTATAACTGTTGATAACAACGTTTCTAGAGATCAACGTTAAAAATTCATGTCATGTAAATAATGTTTGTGTTGTATATTAAAACATTTTTCTAAAATTAATGGTGTTTTATTTCAAAAACGAATACAATACAATACAATACAAATATGCTTTATTGTACACCAAAAGAGAAAATACAAAGGTAATAACAACAACAAAATACAGAAGTGTAAACAAAAGGCGGTCTTATCGCTGTTAGCGATCTCTTCCAGGCAACCTTTGGGTAAAGAGAATAAAAAGAGATATGGAGGGGGCGAAGGTGTACAAATATAATAATTGAATCTGTATTTGGAAATTGAAATTTGATTACTTTCTATAATATAAGACTTAGTGTAACAAAATCAATCGATAGCAGTTTATAACGACTGTACTTCGTTCACTTGTTTTATTATTAACTAGATTTTATTAGGCTTCGCTCGCGTTGAAGCCCATAAAATAATTGCAGCGAGTAATAACTAAAACAATAAAATGGTACCTAATCTCAAAAATATTGAAATAGTCTTAGTATTGCTTATAAAATAAAATAACATGAAATATCGAAAAATTCAAAACAGCTGAAGCTATAGTCAATAATATATTAATTTGAAGGCTTTGAAGTTGTTACATTTTCAAATTTTTTTGACAAACAATCATGTCTGCTAATTTTTTTTTAATATGAAGTATATTATATCCTTTTTAATGCCTCTAAGAATATGTGTATTTATTCCGTGATAATTAGTTGAGTAGTGTTGGCGTGAAATCATAACAAACAAACGTACATTCACATTTATAGTATGAGTATGGACAAAAGTTTTTGCAAAATGTAGTAAATTTAATAAAAAGGTTCACTCTAGTGCTTCGAGCGAATCGACCGTATTGCTATTACTTTAATATTTTCTCTTTGTAGTTTTATATAATATTTCTTTTATAAATTAATGTTGCAAAGGAATATGATTTTTCATAGGTAACGTTTTCTTTGTACGAGCTTTTAATTTTTACAATTCATTGAGTGAATTTTTGTTTTTATGCGAGTGGCTGTTCGTTGTTTTAACTTACTTTTCTTCTTAAGTGGACCATTCGTTACCTCATCATAACTTCTATCGCTATTGCATTAACTACAAAGTGTGTGTATTCGATATAGTACTAGCGATATGGTCCAGCTTCGCTCGGGTAATAGAGTTTATACTTACATACATTATTTTTCTTTCATACATGCATTTCATACATGCAGTTTATTGATGTTCAAAAAGAATTCTGTAAAGAATCTACTTTGAATAAAAATATTTTGATTTTGATTTTGATTTTTGCATCCAATCATTACCTAGTTGCAAAAACTAACAATTATAAACATCTTGAACGGCGACGGAATTACTATATTAAATTTGAGTATGAATTTCTCGCCCAATTTACAAAAAGAAAAAACTTATTTATTATTATTATATTATATTATTATGCACCAAAACTTTTCACGGGAATCACAGTATCTGTTGATGAAAACTGTGAGAAAATTCGTCCACTACTTTTTGAGTTTATCCTGAACAAACAGACAGACGCGACGGGGGACTTTGTTTTATAATATCTAGAGAAGAGATACTTTTAAGAGTCTAAGAGGACAGTAATCAACGAACCGCTCACCGATCAATTCATGCTTACCACGCAAAGAAAAAAATAAACCACCCAATGTACCTATATCATAGACTAGTATTATCACTACCAACAGAATATTTATCGTTCATTATCCAAATGGAGTTTCTGTCCATTTGCAAGAATTCCATAAAAATGTCAGCTGATAAAAACACAAAGAGAATTTTCTGCAAACACTCACAAAAGAAAAGGGAGATGAGTAATGAGAATCATTTTCTCGTATATTATGGACGTTGAATATGAAAGGTGCCTAATAACTGTCTAAGATGAAACAAATTTAGTACCTATAGCTCGCTATCTTTAGTGACCTTAGTTATGATATTTTTTGAATAAATTCTGTTACAACTAACGTTTGGCTTTAGGGTCAAATCTATAAATAAAAGAGTAAGTGACTGACAGATTTCGAGATCAATGCACAGCCAAAACCGCTGTACCTAAAGTTCTAAAATTTTGGAGACAGGATTTTTATATAGTGTAAGTAAAATGTTTGTCTTGCCAAATTCCACCCCTCAAGGGCTAAAAAAGGGATAAAAAATTATATGATTCTTTTATCTTCGAGCTCCGATAGGATTTCACTCGTGTTTGTCGTTATATGTGGATATCTATGGGCTACGATTGCTTAACATTAGGTGGTTTGCATGCTCGTTTGTTACTCACTCACATAAAAAATACACAGGTAACTTTAAAATGCTAATATTTAGTGGTAATTCTAATGGGTATTTTATTTTTACGCTATAGTACTTGTTTGTAGACCATTTTCGAACAACATCACCAAAATTGTAAAATAATACAGCACTTCACTTAATCCGGAGAAAATAAAAGCTTCTAAGAAATTAGTCTACTAAGCCCTACTTTAGCTAAAAGCAGATTATCCAGAATTTGTAGCCATGGCCTCGTTTTGTTATGATTTTTAAGTAAGAAGAGTAAATAAACCAGGACACCTGATGTTAAGTAGTCTCTGCAGTCCGTGGAAGTACACCTACATCCTCAAACCAAACTCTATCTGTAGTTCTCTCTCTCTCTCGCTCTCTAAAGTTCTATCTGAAATCGTACAGATGTCCCATTTGATGTCGTGCATACGTTGCTAGTCTTGAGAATTGAGATGCTTTTCTCTATACTTAATTAACCGGTACCCGCGCCTCTTAAACTGAAACATCAGTTGCTTCAAGCGTATTGTGATGGTGGTGATGGTACCTCCCCGTCGGTTCTACCTACGTTTCCAATAATTTATCAAAAGTGGTGAAACTTTTATAGTTAAATAGTAATAATGCCACCACATCCATTTGTTTCTTTTAAATCTAATTTATAATTTAAAGCCAACCATCAAACCGATTGGATTGGTTTTTGAAGAGTTTCTCACAATTATAAAGAGTCTTTATATAGGGTAATATAATTAATTCATTCATTATAATGAATTTAGAGAGTTTTTAGATAGAGTAACATACAAGAAACTTAAAATTAATATATTTTTGATTAAGTTTACATAGAGTAAGTTAGTAAGCTCTGTTTGAAGGTACGTAGATGCGTTGATACACCAACAACCTCAAATATGACCCATCCGAGTTCGTAAATACCTTATAACAAAATTCATTTTAAATATTTTTTTATTGTGAAAGAGTAAGAAACGGGCATGCAGGCCACCTGATGGCAAGTGGTCACTGCAGCCCATG
>DWON01003805.1:0-17353 GCA_018251015.1 Phocides pigmalion okeechobee | reverse complement strand
CCGGCAACCACACCTCCCCAACCGAAACACAATACATGAAGAACATGCCGCTTTACGGCGGGTTATGAGGGTGGCGGTGGTACCACCCCGGGCGAGCTCTAACGGCTCTACCACCTTTCTATTTTTCTCCTGGTCAATCTTAGCCAACAGGCGCTCAAAGCCGATGTATTGATTTTACAAAGTATCCTTAACAATCATTAAGTGTATGTAAACCTTAAGATGGAATAAAATATTTGCATTTGAATTTAATAATGTGTGTATTAGTATATAACTAGCGGCCAGTCCCAGCTTCCCTCGGGTAATGATGCTAATGAGTTTATAAATACTTATACCATATTTCTTTCAGGCATGCATCCAATCCTTACCTAATTGCAAAAACTAACAATAAGAAACATCTATTTCGAACGACGACTACTACTATGTATGAATTACTATGTATATTGAATTTAACTGTTTAATTTCTCGCCCAATTTACAAAAAATATTAAACTTATTATGCACCAAACCTTCCTCGGGAATCACTGCACCTATTGTTGAAAACTGTGACAAAATCCGTCAAGTACTTTTTGAGTTTATCACAAACAGACAGAGAGACACGATGGGGGACTTTGTTTTATAAGGTTTTGAGATTGTTCGCGTACTCTTAATCAGGTAGATAAGCCGGACACAAATAATTCAATCATTGAGATTCAATGTTAGTGTAATTGTACGCCAATTAAATGACTGATGTGTATTTATCGACTGCTAGTGTCTCGTTAAATGCCTATAAATAATACATCTCTATTAGAATTCCCTACATAATGCAGTCACAAAGCATGTCATTTGACTAAATGTTTTCATTACAATTATTAGAACATGCTATTTGTATTTCATTAATGGAATATTTTATTGACTTTCAAATTATAACCGTATCTCAATAATTTATTATTATTTATTTCTTTATTTCAGGTTACTAAGGCCCATAGAAACTATATAGAAATAAAAATAAATATAACAATTTAAATGTGGTAGAGCCGTTAGAGCTCCCCGGGGCGGCACCACCACCACCCTCATAACCCGCCGTAAAGCAACATGTTCTTATGTATTGTGTTTCGGTTGGGGAGGTGTGGTTGCCGCCTATATTTTGAAGCGAGGCGCCCGTCTTAGTCCTCAGGAATAGCAACGTATCTACGTTCGAGCTTAGATAGAATGTCAATCGTATTTGTGGTTGTACGTGGATATCTATGGGCTGCGACTACTTAACATCCGTTGGTTTGCATGCTCGTTTGCTACTCTTCTCATATAAAAAGTACAGATTGGCTTTTATATGAAATTTGATACAAACGTCCATAGGTGGTAACAGTCATTTACTATCAGGAAGACGGCATGATCGTTTGCCATTTCAATTTCATAAAAAACTATTATATTTCATAAAGTTAAAACATAAGGTACAGGTGCTCGAGATAAAATAAATATTGTATACCTCTGTTTGTGTATTTAATACGAGTATGATATTATATGGTCGATGACGCAATCTCGCTACAATCTGAAACATTGTGAGCAATGTTGAGGTGTGTGACTGAGTTCATACATTCTTACGCTCACAGTTTGTATACAATTTAAACTGTCTGGTTAACACTATTTTAATATTATGTAGCAATTGTGTCAACTTTTTCTAGGTCAATATATAATAAGTATATTTTTCAAATTCAAATTCAAATATTTTATTTTATTGTAAGGTATTTATATACACTTAATGGACGTCAAGGGTACAATGTAATCAGTACATCGGCTTTGAGTGCCCTGTTGGCTAAGGTTGACCGGGAGAAAAAGCTAGCGGAAAAAACTTCCAGATTAAACAGTTATACTGTATAGGACTTAAATGTTGGACCCAAATCGCTACCCTGGGGTATGCCGTTGTTATAACCAAGTACTGCCTTTTTTCAAATTCAAAATGTTGTTTTTACATTTTTGTAATTAGAAGTCAAGTGTAACCAATTTTCAGGTAACGTTTTGTAATTACTTTTTTAATTTAATAGATTATTAGATTTTTTCTACGGTTTCGCTCTCATTGAAGCCCTTAAATAAGTATCAAAGATCATAATATACAAAAATTCAAAACAGCTCAAGCTATAGTCAATAATATATGTATTAATTTGAAGGCTTTGCAGTCGTTAGATTTTCATTTATTTTGAAAAACAATCATATCTGTTAAAATATTTTTAAAAATATATAAAAAGCATCCTGTGTCCTTTTTTATACCTCTAAGAATATGTGTACAAAGTTTCATAATAATCCGTTTAGTAGTTTTGGCGTGAAAGCGTAACAAACAAATTAACATTCACATTTATATTAGTAGGGATTGACGACGAAATCAAAGGCCTTTTATAAGTCTATACATTACTCGTGTCGGACGTAATATAGTTTAGACGCGCGGATATCGTTTGGAGGTTACGGTGACATACATGATGAGTCAAGGTGATGCAGGTAACTCTGTCTTGCATTGAGTAGGTATATCGATGACTTTATTCATAACTCAACACGGATTGGTCACCTTGTCATCATAATTTGTCATCATTGCTGAGTAAAATGTACAATGAAATTAAACAGAACTGTAAACAGCTGGCAGACGTGTTTATAAAATAAAAAACATGTTTTTCTTGGAACCATAACTTACTACATTATTATTGATATATATTGACATTAAGATAGGAACCTACGTGTAGTTAATAATCTTTGATCGAGGAGTGCAAGACTATTTTGTTACGATGAATTTTATGTATCAAAAAGGACAGTACAATTGTTATCGATTGATACAACACAATGAAATTTGCAAACACAACGCATTGCATGCAAATATTTATAACTGAACGTGAGCTCGTGACGTTGCATGTAGATGGGAATGAAAACGGAAGGCGGAATGGCGTTTGTCCGCCCTAAAAAGAAAATTTTGCTACCGAGGAATAGGGTATGGTCTGTCGCAAAGATTACTGGCATCCGATAGCCAATATCTAATGACATAAAAAACAAAGGACCGGACACAGCTACCGGCGGCCGCCAGATGGCGCCACGGAGTGCACGATTTGTATGCGCGCGCGCAAGCCTAGCTACGGATGCATGGCCGCGACGGAAGCGCTATAAATTGAAATTTAATTGTTATTAAAGCACCATCAATGTTTCTAGGAATGTAGAGGTGTTGTAATTGAGGTAATATGTATTTAATATCTTCTAACATGCCGCTAATATGACCATCGATGATGTCAGAATTCATCTAAGTAAAAATTTCATTAATTCACGTTTAGTTGACGAAGTTTAGATGATTTTATAAATTAATCATGTTGTAATACTCACGAAATTGAGATTTTCTTATCAAATGTACATAATAAATATTGTCTTAAAATATTTTAAATAAACTACCAACTACATACAGTGTGATCATACGTGAACGAAACCAGAAGTGCAAGCACTCTGTATACAAAATTTTGACACACAATAAACAAATTATTTTCGCGTCACTGAAATACAAATACGAACCAATCACTTTTATATAAAAGCAAGGATGATGGCTGAATTAATCCTGTGCTATTATTTTTTATAATGAAGGAGTAAGAAACGGGCATGCAGGCCACCTGATGTTAACTGATCACTACAGCCCATGGACAACCACATCCAATCTCAAATAGAACTATCTATTTAAGGATGGACGCGGATGCGTTCTTACTCTTGAGGACTAAGATGCTCGCCTCCAATAATGTGTACCCGCAACCACTCCTCCCCAACCGAAACACAATACGTGAAGAACATGTTGCTTTACGGTGGGTTATGGGGATGGCGGTGGTGCCACCCCGGACAAGCTCTAACGGCTCTACCACCTTTAATAAAAACAATTACGGACAATGTTTCAATTTTATGTAATATTAAGGATGACAAAAGCTGAATTAATCCTGCGCTACAATTATTATAAATAATAATTATCAATTTATAAACATAATTGTTTATTTTTATATATCTAATGTTATGTATTAATTCAAGATAAAGGCTGGGATCAGGACCTCTGCGACCCAGTTTCAATTACAAGTTATCTGTTTATATTTACATTTGTTAATCTATATTTAGGATTACACTTGTATATGAGGTATAATGTTTCTAAGTTAAAGATACTCAATTTTGTATTATTTTAATTTTTTTAATGCGGGGCTTATGTACATGTAACATCGAATCGGAATTGCGGGAGGCGGACTAAACGAGAGCTCTTTTTTCTAGACTGGAGTTGATCGGACAATTCACGCAAATAATTTGCAGCATCCGTATGACATTCACGAATACACAGACGTTATTTCCGCTCGCAGTTTTGTAGCGGCGACGTAAACACAGCAATTGTTTTCGCCCGAAGTCCATACAGATTTGGACGTAAAACATATAATTAATAGGTGTGTACGTGTCGGATGCGCGTTACGTCACATGATACAAAGCAGTGTTGTACGCCTGTGAGAGTGTAAATACAATTTAAAGAGTGAGAGGTAAATCAAACTAGAATTAACTTTTGTAATTGGAAAACAGATCCGTTATAGATTAATTTAATTTCACTGTCCGTCCGATGTTTTCAAACTTTACATGAAACCTTCGATCAGAATTAACGATTGTCATATATAATAACATAATTCGACTAATCTAATAAATCTTTTCCAATTGTGGTTTTATAATGGTCGCCGAATATAACCGCATGTGCACAATACTAACAGATATAGATATATGCCACGACACAATAACTATTTTAAAAAATAAAGTAAATCACCACCTATGCAATTAATACACACTCTTATATAATTCCTATATTTCATTGTTATTTTTTTACTTAAGATTTTGTAGATACTTTATCATAATACTGTAATTATAGTCTGCAAAGAATGATGTTCACGCCTGTAATTGGCATGCATACATGCATGTAAACCAATTGTATGAAACTTATGTCATGAACTGTGTGTAGTGCTGTTGGTGTGTATATATATAAATAAATAAATAAATAATAAAAAAGTTTATTTCAAAGACTAATAGGTTATAGGTAAAATTATAAACTGCGTGGTTCAACCCACGATCTTACTAATAATAACATACCTCTTTAAAAGGAGTGCCGAGAGTTATTTTCCTCCGGCTTTGTTCTCTCGGTCAACCTTAGCTAACATGGCGCTAAGTCGATATAGTGATTTACATTATAAATTTGACATTCATTAAGTATGTATAAAACTTTGTAATGAAATAAAAAAAAATGAAAAACAAAAGAATGAGTTTGAATTAGCACTTGAAGGAAATATTCAAATATTTTTATTTGAATTAAATATTTTACAATAGAGAAAATCTTAAAACTAATTCTAATTAAAACCTAAGCTAAACAATCTAAAGAAAGTCCGTGCCTACGGCATAGTTCGAAAACGCTCGCTGCATTCTCGCGTTGAATAGCAATAGCAATTCTTTGCGCGACATGTGAACTAGCCCTCTTATCATTGGTGGTGTCGATCAAACGTGGAACTCGAACTCGATTTTTTGGTATTTGTAAACTTACTACTTACTAACTTGTAAACTCCTTTACAGCGTAATTTAATTTGAAATTTAGTAGGCAAATAATTCGTTTCGTAAAAGAACAAATAGACTATATTTTATTTCGATATAATAGCAATTGGAAAAGTTACGTTGATAAAAATATTTTTTTGCTCAACGATACTTATCAATCATTATTATGGACTCGTTATTAGTTGAAACTTCACTGAAATATGCCCCATTTTTGTACTTATTTATAATTGTAACATTGTATTGTTTTTTATTTTGTGTGAGAATAGCAGCAAACGAGCATGCAAGCCATCGGATGTTGAGTAGTCACAGACTATAGACATCCACGTATAACCACAAACACGACCAAAATCATACCTGAGTATTAAAGTTGATGTGATGCTACTCCTGGGGACTAAGATGGTCGCCTCGCTTCATAGTATAGCCGGCAATCGCACCTCTCCAACCGAAACACAAGTATTGTTTGACGGTGGATTTTGAGAGCGGCGATGGTACCTCCCCGGTCGAACTATAGTTCTCTCACTTTTAAAATATTATTTTTGAAGGTGGGAGTGTTTTTTTTGTTTTCTAAATAGAGATAAATATAAAATTGTTACCATTAAGGATATAAGGTTAAGATTAGAAATGGTTGGTTGTATTGCACCCTGCTTATATGATAACAGTATTGTTTTGGTTGCTGTTTTGTTTATCTCAGTTTCCGGTTGAACCCGACTCTTGTAGAGTTTATCTATCATTGCTATTATTATTCTACGTTAACACTTTGACTGCCTGCGCGCTCATACATAAGTTATATTGAGTCGCTATAGCGGGAGGCAGCACTAAATCGAACTATTTCCTTAATCTAGAGATGTGCCGTTAATTTACGCAAATGTTGTGTTTGTCACGATGTTTTAGTTTAGAAAACTAATTACTGATATTGTAATCTTAATTTTTGTCAATATATAATTATGTTACATTCATAACTTAGTAGTTACATGACTGTTTGTGTTATGTATAACAGGTAAATAAAGTTTTCCTGTGTGCGCCGTAAAATCCCAATGAATCTTTTGCGTGACTGATAATATTTGGGAACGATGGGGTGACACTGTATCACCCTGTTCTGAATCATAATTAACGAGTGTCAGTTTAATATTTTACTGTAGAAAGCTAACATTTTATGCGTTATTTGTGGGGAATATTAAAATAATGATGAAAGGTCCTGGGGTTTTTTAAGGTGGGAGAACTATAGTTGGACTGAGGAGGTACCATCGCCGTCCTCATAATGCGCCGTAAAACATTACTTATGTTTCAATTGGATAACGTTGCATTACGTTACGTAGACGCTCATGTGATATTTTTCTGATGTCCAAAAGCCTTAGGTCATTTAATACTGTCTCATCATTCCTAAGATATTTTCCAGGAACCGAAGTTTTGACTGCTATCAGTTTAAAGTCTAGCTCTATTTTTACTGGCATCATACATAGATGAACGTTGAAAGACAACGTTGACTTAAGCGCTGAATCGTTTCTAATCTTTCAAAATATCAATTATTATTATAATAATAGGTTGGAGATAATAAATATTTTTTCGTTAATCGATATATCATACGGATTAAATAAATTATATTTTATTGTTGAAATAATAACATGTAACACTAAGAAAATTCTTAGTTTTCAGTTAGGTCCGTTCTGTTGAGTTATTCATACTAAAAAAAATCAATGAAGAGAAATTGAGATTAAGATATGATTGAGGAAATCTGTTACTATTTAAAAGATGCTCGCTATTAACGATTACACATATGATTTTGGTCTAGTCGTCATATGATCAAATGTATAAATTCCGCGATGATACTAGTTAACAATTATATGTATACTAGAGTTTTCGCCAATTGGTACTAGACTTCTGTGAATGAAGCATTATGAAACCTTTTAAATGGTCAAATATTGTAGGAAAAAAAACGAAACACGGTAAATAAGGTAGAACAAATCAGTGCCTAAAAAGGCAATCTTGGTTAAAAAACCAAAATGAATAATTTAAAAAATGTTAAATAGAACCCACATAAAAAACATTTTTCCTCTATCCATTATTAAAAACATTATAATGGCGTTATTGAAAACCTTTACGGTTTTATTGGAAACGTGTTTTCTTATGAATGGACATGAGTAATGAAATAATGAATCACTCAATAAATCACCTGAAACTATTAGTAATCAATTTACACATGGACGATTTTACAATGTTGCATAGAATCGTCTTTGAATAGAGTTAAATATCTGTACGCCTAAAAGACTGAGGACTGACGAAAATTCGGTACCCACGTTCTCTCGCCCAACCAGTTTGAGACGTAATCCAGATAACGATGTTGATAAACGGTCAGCTTAAACCGGGGCAACTAGAATCTTAAAATTTTGCAAATTCGTTCTTCATATAGCATAAGTGAGAGGGTTTTTCTGGCTATTTTCTCCCGGTCAACCTTAGCCAACAGGGCGCTCAAAGCCGATGTACTGATTTTACACTGTACCCTTGACATTCATTCAGTGTATGTACCTTATAATGAAATAAAATATTTGAATTTGAATTTGAGCTCTCATAAATAATTTCGGAAATCCATTTCCTAAGTCTATAAATTACTCAATGAAGTTAATTAGACCATGTCATTCAAAATCAGTGACGGAATCGAACCGGTATGGCCATACGGCGGTGTGGGCGACGTGATGACGTCAGCACCCATTCACCGCCTCATACTCTATTTGGTATTACTGTGGTACTAACACAATAGCAATTGTTTATTTAAGAAAGACATGGTTGCCAATTGATTGTCCTAACACGTGATTAATTAGTAATACGTTGAAAACATGTCATAAACTGGTCCACTATACTAACTTAACTTAGACTTACCTTCATATAAAGTCTAATTGATTCTTTTAAATCTGTCTGCGGTTTCTATTATATTAATACAATCGCTTGCCCCACTTCTTCAGGAAAAGTAAATCTAAATCACTGAATGCATGTAAACACTCATAAAAACTATTGTTTCTTAAAACGAATAAATGTATTTTGAAGGAAGATTTCGTGATGTTTTTTGATCGCACTAAAGTCTTAGAATAAAAATAAAAATATAGAAATCCTGTCTTCTAATCATCTTGTCATTATATCACTAAACAATAAATACAATTAGCATATAATATACACATTATTATGTACACATTTTTTAAACACATAAGGCATTCTAAGCTGTTGGTTCTGATCATTTTAAAAAGTAATTTTCCGTTTGAGTCCATATTAATGAACTTAATGTATTCGTAATGTGCGATAGGTATTAAAATGTGTATCGGAAAGGTATAATCCAACAAAACAACTGTAGCAATAGTGATAAAACAGTTGTCGCCTCGTGCGAAGGTAGCAACGTGCGTTTTAATTTAGATGTCCAATGAATATTGCTTTGCATCATACGCAATAAATCCTAATGATTGTTACGTATTCATTCCGCTTGGCTTTGAGAGAAGAGTGGCAAACGAGCATGCAAACCACCTGATGGTAAGTAGTCGCAGCACACAGACATCCATGTACAATCACTAACATGAGTGAAATTCTATCTAAGCTCGAACATAGATACGTTGCTACTCCTGAGAACTAAGATGGTTGCGTCGCTTCAAAGTGTAGCCGCAACCGCACCTCTCCAACAACTTTTTCAAGCAATTGGCCCCACGTTTGATCGACGCTAGTGACAGAATGTCTGGTTTATGAACCAGACGACGCACAGAGGATTGCACGGCACGGGGAGGGCACGGACTCTCTTTAGATTTAAGTGAGGCGTTTATTATAATTAGGTTTAAGGGGTTCATTATTGTAATTAACTTTTATATTATTTGTCAATTAATAAAATATAAATCAAAATGGAATTGAATTAAATTTATTATGTTGCAAGAACACAATATATTCCAAGTAAAATAAAATATGTATAACAATTATCTTAATATAAATTCTTAATAATTATTCTTATTATAAAATTATCAATAATTCAACAAATGTAATACATACTCACAATTATCATAAACGTCGCATAAATATAAAAATGTCATCATTAGTAATTAAATTTCAATTTAATTTAATAATACAATATTATATTTAAATATTATTATTATTATCGTCAAATTTTATTTTTCTTTGTGTAAATCGCTTATATAAAAAACAATTTACGGTACGCGAACTAAGAACGAGTTTTTAAAAATGACCAATTAGCACTATGACAAATACTAAGTTCTGCGACATATATTAACAATCTTTGGTGGGCTGACTAACCATTTTGACGCTATAACTTGTTACAACCGTCTTAACTATATTCGAGGAATACTGAGGCAAGGAATATTATTCATGTTCTATTTGTAGTATTTATGTAGTATATAAATATATATAGATGATAGTTTTAGGGTTTTGCAATCAAATGTATTAACCTTATTAAAAAAAAGAGTTTTGCAAATCTATATAACATATATCTATACAAACATATATTCCAGCGCTAAAGACTCTAAACTGCGTTGAATAGCAACAACAATTCTCTGCGCGACATGAACCTGCCTTTTTGTAACCAGCAATGTCGATTAAATGTTTTTTAATTATAAATATAACAAAAAAAAAACAAAAATAAAGAAGAGGAAGGTATAATTGATTAATCCAGAGAGATTGATCGACACACAACCAAAACCGCTTAACCTAGATTGCTGAAATTTTGTAGATAGGTTCTTTATATAGCGCAAGTAAGCATTAAGAAAAAAAATTATGGAAATTTCATCGCTAAGGGGGTAAAGGGATGAAAGATTGTATAACATTTCATAATGTCGATTTCTGTTTGAAAATTTCGCCTTGTAATAAATGGCTAAGGTTTATAACATAACAAAAATAAAAAAATATCGAGAATTTCCTTAATTTTGTGAAGTAGGTTAAAAATCTAGGTCTAGTACGAAAGCACTATTAATTGTTTCTATTGCAAAGATGGTCCGATCTGGGCCGTGCATTATAAATCTCGATACAGCAAACGTGACCGTGCCTTGCACATTGTTCCTGGAAGCTTCTCGGAAGGCTTCTGTGCCCACGCGCACGCGGCGCATGACATGACGCCATATGGCGGAATTGTCGACCGTGAGTGCCGTGACTGACTGCCTCACTGGCGACGGGTAAACGATAAACTTCAAACGATATTTTATGATATTGAAGTAGAACATGAGCATGTCATTTACTGCATTTACAGAAGGCGGACAGCGGTTTTTTAGCGAGTTAATACATCCGGTTAATGTATAACCGGAGAACACACTTTACAATTAACCGGATAACGACACTAAAATTTGCTGTGAAGCGATCTTTGTATTTTGGATGATGAGTTTAAATTGCTGGTTACACATACAAACGAGGCTATCGCCGTAGTCAGTAGTAGTAACCTCCTCCTCTATGGTTTCAAATAGTCCAATATCAGCCCTTTTTGAGGACACATGTGGTTGTGGGCAGTACTAGTCACGCTGAAAATCCGCTAAAACCCTGTTCTTGAGTATCAGTTGATGCGTTTGAATTGGCAGTTATATCTATGTGTAAGATATATATAACTATACCTTTGTCTATAAGAGTATCTTCCTCCTTTACGACCTCAAAGAGCCCTATTTCAGTCCGGTTTGAGGTAATATGTGTTTGTCCATAGGTTGCAACGACTGCTTAATGTCAGATTTTTAGTTGAAGTAAGTGGTCATTGCCGTCCTAGACTTAGATCACAGATGAGTTATATAAATGAGTATGTAACTGTTTTTTTATTTACCACTAGATTATACTTTTATTTAGCAATAGATTTGTTTATCAGCAATAGATTTATTATTTGTGACCATATAAATATCTTATGATCACAAAACCAGTGCATTTTAATAAAAAAACATTAGCTCATATGCTTTTATCCTTCGCTTATCGTTAGTCGTTGTCAGTGCATCAGGTTCCGTACAGTATTGTCGGCCGTGACTAAAGCACTGTAAACAGCCTTCCAGCTTCAGTGCCCTCACCGTGAATAATTGCTGTAGTATATCGGATAAAAAGCATTTTAAGTATGAAACAAGGCATGTTTCCGTCGGGAAGCTACAAGTTGATAGTTTTGTGAAGTCGTGATTACTGCTGTTTATTTACCTTACTGGCTATGTGAATGATTTTCATAGTTATATTAAAGGCCTAGAAGTACTAATGTTTAGTTAAATTCAATTATTATTTTTTATTAAATTTTAAGTCTATGATTAGAATAATATATTTACATACATTTAGTGAATGTGAAAGATATTATGTAAAATTAGGACATCGGCTTTGAGCCGTCAATTGTAACTGAACTGACAAGTAGGTATATAGGCAGAACAAAACTCCCACGTTTTATTTTAACAATGAGATTGAAACTAAAACTCGCTTAATACGTAGACATAGTATTGAAATCAAGGTGTTAACTATCAGTGAACAACCATAACATAAAAACTTAGCAAAAATAAGAAAAATAATTAAGAAAATTCAATAATGTCATTTATATGATATAATTATATGTTATTTAGAAATACCCTCGTAGTAACAAAACTTATCAATCCAAATCGCAAAAAAAATAACGAAAATATGTTTTAAGACTATCCGAATATAATATTATTTACTACATTGTAAACATTACTTTAAAACGTATTACAAACTGACTAACAGATTAGTCAGCATTTCTTATTTAGTCTTATTGCGTAAGCAGCTATATTACTTGTATTATCATAATGCTGACTAACGTCATTGCACTTGTCAAATTAGTTATTGTAAATGTGTCAAACAATTGATAATTGAAACAAGTTACTTAGTTCTAATTAGCGCTAACAAACATAATTACTTGATAACATTTATCCAGAAAATTATGTACATAACTAATTGATTTAGTTACTATCTTTGGCCGTGGCTTTACTCATGCAGTCTATATTACAATACATTACAATATGTAATATATCCGTGTAGCTCTATTTTTAGCCTCCTTTTCAATTTGAAAGAAATAAAATAAGATGTAAATCTTCGTATTCTGCTTTACCCTTTTTCGTGCAAACTTTGAATCCCTATTTTACTGCTCTTTATTCCAAATTTATTCCTACTTTACTTCTTTAGTGGTGGAATTTTCAAAATTCTTTAATTAGTGATCATTTATCCTATTTAAACAACTTATTTGCAAAATTTAAAAATTCTCGATTTAGCGGTTTCTGCTGCGCATGGATCTTTAGATCACCGAGTCTCGTGTTTATATATATGTATATTTCTTTATATATATATAATATATCCTTGACATATGCAGATGTATGATGTAATCTTAGGTAATCAGCGTATCTGAATAATGGAAGGGAATATATAAAAGAGAATTATTCTTTTTAATTTTACTATTTTAAGTAAAATTAAAATGCTGTTAGTAAGCGCGATTATTCAGAGAGGTTAGGTATATTTGCCATTTTTTAAATATTTAATACTTAAAAAACGTCACAGGACAAATCCATTAAATAGTTGTAACAAATAGCCTAGGAATTTGGGAAAGACTTTAAAATCCGTCTTGGTACCAGACATTAGCGCGTACCAACAAAAGTCTCTACAGCTCTATAATATTAATAAGCAAGATAAATATGGTTAATTATTGTTTACGGATTTTATTTACATAACAAACGATTGAAATGTCTTTAGTTTCGACTGATAGTGGATCTTTTTGTCAATGAGGTCAAAGGTGGTGGCTCGTGGCTCTTTGTGCACTGGTTCGTTTCTGTCTGTTGTACATCGGGACTTAAATTGTTCTTTTTATTTTAAATTGTTAAATGGGTATTGGACCCTGCTGGGGCTTTTAAAGTAAAATTTGTTGAACTATAGCTCTTATTTCTCAAATAAATGACTGATTAATGATATTTTATGTATTAAATATAACGAGTATTACAGATGAAATATTATTTTAAAATATACTTGTAATAATCTATTATAAAAACATTACATTCACTTGTAACTAATCTTAATTTTGAGCAGAGGTAGATTTGCATAGCCGAAAGACAAAAAAGGAATAGAAGAGAAAAAATAGCAGTAGATCTTCAGGAGAAGTAGGGGTCAAAAGAAAGCCACTGTTGAGGACATGGTTAACGAGAGTTCCGGTCTACAAAGAAACACGGGCCTTGTGCGCACCGGGAATGGCGGGTTTCGTCTACAGGATGTTAAGCCAAAAAAAATCCAAGAGAAGGCAAAAGAAAAACCTTTTCAGACATATAGCGTACACAGAGAAGTGAACTATATATGCCTAAAATAGCTTCCGGATAGCTAAAGTCAAGTTAAGGCATTTATTGTAATTATGAGTATTAAAAAAATAATGAAATACGATCTAATTGGACCACTAGGCACCTTGTGTTAATAAATAACAAACAAGTGCAACGCAAAACATGTTAGATTTTCACACGCTACCGTCCAGGTGGTCCTGTCGGATACTGAAACCGAAGTAGACGCGTCGAAACTTTACACCGCACACTTAGATTTATGGCGTGACCTCAGTACCGTACAGGTCTCCCCAGAAAACGTATTGAACTGTTAAATTGACCATGAAACTTAGAAACCTTATATCCTGTTTTCTTTTCTATTTTAATAGACGCATTTTAGAGTTTAAGCTTTTGAAACAAAACATGATGTAAAGCATATTCAATAGTTTAAGAAAAAACTTAGGAGGAGGAAATATGTTCCACTTAGGATTACGTATTTGTTCCACTTGGCTTTGAAACCTTTGGTCTGAGTCATCCGAGTGCCAAATTTTTTTTTCGAACAATTAATCCCAAGTTGTATCGAGGTCACCGGCAACAAGAAGGTTAGTTCATATCTTATGTACAGATTATAAAAATAGAAAAAAATAATATTGAAACATATAAGCATCTTAAATTGTAGAAAACAGAGTTCCTTTTTTGTTAAAATTATTACAAACTCTATCACAACTGCGTTATCCATATTAAGTGCATCATGCATACTTGTTTGTGCATGAGTAAACGACGCGATCACTAATGGATGTCTTGTAGACTGCCATTAGTTCGGCCATTAGAGGATGACTCATGATGTTATTCAACAGCATACATACATATATAACAAGTTTTATTAAGTCTGGGCGCCTAAGGAATAATCTTTACTTAGTCTATGGAGTCTCTTCCTTAAAACCTAAATGTCGTGTTGCAAACGTTCAAAGGTAAAAGTGACTGCTTTTCATTACGTGGCCCGTCTGCGTTTTCGTTAGAATAATCTATAAAAATAAGGAAATCGAATCCGGAAGTGAGCGAAAGCCCAACGAGATGGTTTATTTATTTATTAAAACACACCAACAGATTATAAGCAGCACAATTATTAGTAATTTTGGATATATATACATATATATACTTTTTACGTATATGTATGTACATAAGTCAGTTATAACAGAAGGTGCGTTGTTGCATATTGGGAAATTAAAGGTTTTTTACCACACTTTTATTAGCTTGGGTCTTGTGTATGTATGTAATGGAATCGTCGTCTTTGTTTGATTAATTTGAAATTTTGCATACATATCAAGTACCGATGATACTAATATTTTTTTTTATAAAAGCGTGTTTTTTTAACTATTATTTATTTAAAGGTGTGGTTTAATGGTTACGTCACTCGCTCGACTCCTCTGTTGTTGCAAAATTTCATAAGTGACGGTGACTGCTTTCCATCAGGTGACCCGTTTGCCTTTTCGTTAGGCTAGACTGCAAAAATAAAAACTAAATCAAGAACTTCATCTAGACAGGACGGTCGCGTCACTCGCTCGTTGCTATACTATAATCTGTTGCTCATCCTGCTAGATCCATATCTGTAATACGAGCGTAACAAATATTTTTAGAATATACAATGTTCACCTCGGCACGGATCCGAGGATAATTTTAGCGGCTTACGTTATCAGCTGCGGTTTATGTCATAAACACTGCTACGAGATGGATGAATTCTACTAACAATTTATATTTTAACCGTAATATATAAGTGAGAAGTAAGAATTAAGAAAGATGGGGGAACTATAGTTTGACCGAGAAGGACCACCGCCACCCTCATCATCCGCCGTAAAGCATTACTTGTGTTTCGGTCTCAGAGGTGCGGTTGCCTGCTACACTTTGAAGCGAGGCGACCATCTCAATTCTCAGGAGTAGCAATGTATCTACGTTCGAGGTCAGATAGGATATCGGTCGTATTTGTGGTTGTACGTAGATGTCTATGGGCTGAAACTACTTAACAACAATGTTAAATAGACGTAGCCCATAGACAAAACGAGCATGTAAACGAAACGAAACGAAACCACAGGTGGTTTGCATACTCGTTTGCTACCTTTCTCACATAAAAAAAGTTGTAAGAAGTCGTAATAAGTAATTTAAGAATGGGTTCACGCTAGATATGAATTTGGCAGTGGTACTTTCAAATTGGGCGTCAAGAAGTAATTTCAACTGATGAATATTTGCAACTTACTATAGATAGTAAAAAGTTCTTAGCTGAAGTTTTTAATTGTGAATAATATCTCTTTTCTACGTATATTTTTAAACTGCATATTTTACTATACGCATATTTAAATAATATAAGTAAATTTATCGGCGATTTTCTAACGAATACTTAAAATTAGTTAATTATCTTGGTAAATGAATAAAATTCATAAGTGAAAAATTAATAAAAATAACGAATGGTTAAAATTTTACTAGGTAAAAAATTACTAGAATTAGGCTCCATACTTGTTACGTTTTGTATCATGTTACCCTAATAAGTTATTTTCTGACAACTTGTTTAGTCTGCTTTTAGTAATATTTAATAGGTAAATGAACTGGGAAACAAAATTTAAGCAACGTTGCTCTCGTTTTGGTAGAGCTTTGGTATATTTCTTTATCGATGGATAGATGTATAAATGCAGAAAGTATATAATATTATTTCTAAGAAGCTTACTTATATACCTCAGCTTTTAATTTAATGTCATTGATGCCACCCAGCCTTCAAAATTACATTTAAAGGTGACTTTTAAAATTGCTTTGAATTTTCTGAATTGAAATAACTACAAAGATATTATTAAACTTCTCTACAAAGTTTCATGCTGTTATTTTATTAATTAGAATTGCTAATTTTAAATTAATTACAATATCAAAATTCATCTACCTGTTATGAAGAGTGGTATTTTCTATTTAAATTTGGGACTAAATGCGATAAAAAACTGAATAGGTTAACAAATTATGCCGTTGTACGGTAAAAACACAATTGAAGAACCGAATTGAGATCTTCTTCAAGTGAAAACAGAATGTATTTCACATATTTAAATGGTTACGAATATCATGTTATAAAAATACTTCAATAATGAAGAAATTGTCGCAAAAGTATGGACTGTTGACTTTCGTTAAAAATGGCGACCGATGCGTCACGTTTGTTACACCTTTCACTGATTAACGCCTGTTTAACGGAAGTTTAACGCCTGGTTGTTACTTGGTGCTGAGGGAATCCTTTGTTAAGACTTCGGAAGGTACGGTAGCCTTTCTATTCTGATGTTAAAGTACTCGTAATTAAATTAAGGTCAGGTTTGTATTAATCAATACATTTTTTAATTTAAATGGTTGTTAGTAAAAGTTTGCTCTTTTCAATGCGTTTATTGATCACCTGATCATACCATGATGATGATGTTATTTTTTGCTGTATGTCGAGTACTCACGATTAACGGTTTCAGATTTTTTATTTTTTTTATTGTGAGTAAGAAACGGGCATGCAGGCCACCTGATGTTAAGTGGTCATTGCAGCCCATGGACAACCACGTCCAATCTCAA
>DWON01003804.1:0-17354 GCA_018251015.1 Phocides pigmalion okeechobee | reverse complement strand
GGGGTCAAATATCAAAATATAGCTTACTTAGTGCTCTTTTATGCCATACAAAGAAGCTATCAGCACAATTTCAGTATTCTAAGTTCAGCAGTTTACACTTTTATAATATGTACCAGATGATAAATGGTCACTGCCTGTTGACATTGTCTTAACAATTTTTGAATAAAAGTGTATAGTAGGGCGTAAAATTGTATTGTTTCTAACAAAAAAATATTCTTTTATGAGAAATCTATACCCCGATTTTATTAATTTTCTAATTCAAAACGAAATATGTTGCAAGGTGTGAAAACTATAGTTCGACCGGGGAGCTACCACCGCCACCCTCATAATCCGCCATAAAGCATTACTTGTGTTTCGGTTAGAGAGGTGCGGTTGCCGGCTACACTTTGAAGCGAGGTGACCATTTTAACCTTAAAGAGTAGCAACGTATTTACGTTCGAGCTCAGATAGGATTTCGGTTGCGTTTGTAATTGTACGTAGATGTGTACAGACGGCGACTACTTAACATCAGGTGGTTTGCATGCTCGTTTACTACTCTCCTCACATAAAAAAATTGAAATGATTAATGAGCATACAAGCCACCTGATGTTAAGAAAGCACTGCAGTCCATTGACATCGTCATATTAACTGAAACAGGACTGAAGTCCAATTTTAGGTCGTAGATAGATGAGTCCCTAAGGACTAAGATGGTTGCCTCCAATAATATGTATCCGGCGACCACACCTCCCCAACCGAAACACAATACATGAAGAACATGTTGCACCGCATCCGCGTCCATCCTTAAGTAGCACTTGTGTTCTATTTGAGATTGGACGTGGTTGTCAATGGGCTGCAGTGACCACTTAACATCAGCTGGCCCGCGTGCCCGTTTCTTACTCCTTCACTATAAAAAAGTCTTCGTATCCAATATTACTTGTCACCAATTACAAATATAATGTCCCTTGAAATAATTATCTTAAAGACGCCAAGATTCGTGAATATTTTTTAAAACCGTATTTACTGTTGGTCCTTCGAGTCGAACTATACAACAAATATTAAACTTTAAAATGTCATGTCTCACAAATAATAATCGCTTGCAGAAATTGTGTTTTACCAATAGGTCTTTAATCCATTCAGCCAATCAAAACAGAATTTTAAAACTTTTTAATATTTTTTTCATATGGTACCTGTAATACTAATCTTTTTTGTTCTCGACTTATCGATACGTATAAACAAGGAGTTATATTCAACTTAAAATAAATAAGGAAAAACTAAATTGATCTAAGGGTTCATTATCGTTAATACAACAATAATAAGCCATAATTACTTACTTTATCATTAACTAAGACAAGTCGTTAACCTAAATTGCAATTACTATGCATCGTATGCGTGGCCTACGTGGGTCTAAAAGCGTATTCAACTCAAATTGTACTCCCTTCATAATCAAAGTCAATACAACTATCGAAAATAGCGTCCTCGAAAACGAATTCCAACTTTAAAATGACAAAAATGCACCGAACACTTGATAATTTCAATAATATACGACATAAAGTCTAAATTCATTTGACATTTGTTCGTTTACCAACACGAGACAACCAGTAAACAAAAGCAATCGTACAGAGGATATCGCACTCTAGGTGCCGGTTAAAAAATTCACAATAATAAACTCCCTATTGACGAGACAATAAGCGATAAAATCCCGTAAAATCAGCTGGAAGGGTGTATTAACCGTTGCCGCGCACTATACAGCTTGAAAACACGCTTACCCCACTCCCGCGTCGAATACAACGACCAATAAAACCGAATGTGTTCACGAAATTCAAATCAAATCAGATAGTTGCGTGTATGAAGTGCCGGCTTTTTGAAACGAGCGGTGTAACGAACTTTCTTCTTTTTGTTTTTTTTTTTTTTAATAAAGATAAAATATAATAAGGACAGATAAAAGTTTATTAATAGACAGATAAATAGATGTGAGGGAGTGTTAGTGCGACAAGATGGCGATCTCTTTATTGAGACTCGGATTTCGTTCAGCCGCATTGGGCTTGGAAAGGAATGCGGCTATTTTATCAACCACCAGCGTACAAAATCAAATAAAAGTAAGATGCTTTTTCTATTTCGTTCAAATGTAGTCACAATGCGTCGTCTCTTTTGCCCTTTTTATATTGATTTCCTAATTAACTAAGAACCAATACTGATACTAATTAGCTAAGCAATTGATACATGGTATTTACTAAACTATAGTACCTTTTACTTAATTTAATATAATTAGTGAGATAATGTCTTATACTTTAAATTGTTTAAGAATATAGGAATTACGTAGGGAACGCTGTGTTATTATTATTTTGGTAATAAGTTATTTGAAAATCTAAAAAATTCAATATTTTTTTCATGGTTTGCTTATTGATTTATCTTTGTAATACAATTTATACAAAGGACAAAGCGTATAACATAGTAAATTTAATTCTAAATAAAATGTCCGTAGTCATCATAATCGCATCAATCACGAGATTGTCAGGTATTTGTTTATTACTACACTTGATTAATTATAAAAAAATGATGTCATAAAAACTATATTATTTGATATGCATTCTGTATGGTTTTTATATTTTTTGCGTCACTTCAGGTAATTTTAGTCTCATAATTCTAGTTAAATATTTAATCTTTATGAAAAGATTGATAATTTTAAATATAAGCAGGCGTGAATGCAGTCCAACTGATAGTAACATGTAGTTACTACCCCATGTCTGTAACCAACTTAATATTGAACCTGAGTCTTGATATGGTAGATCGGATCAGGGTTGCGAGAGGCGGATCAGTTCTTGTATAATTGCTCTGTAATTTTAAAACTGATAATTGTTAGAAAGATATTTTTATTCTGCTTTTAATGGTTGATTCGGATATGTGACCGACAAAATTTGAATTTTTACAATAAAAAAGATTTGAATATTTTTGATTCGTGGCCCTTTTGTTTTGAAGTAGCGATATGTATATTCTCTTCGCCAAATGTATGAACTGAAATTGTAAGCGTGGTATGTAGGTCAGTAAATTAATTTTGTTATTGCAAAAATTTTTCAAATAGATCATTATTTTTCAATTATAGTCTGGCATGTATTTATTCTTTATATCTATGTATTTCTCATAGATAATATAAATAAATATTCAACTAGGATTTTACGTAATTTTTCTTCTATCCCAAGGGGTAATATTTTCTTTTCAAATTCAAATGTAACTGAGCAAGTCTCGATTCCTCGATACAGATTAAATAACAACAAACGTATCCTATCTGCTGCGTAATGAGGAATAATTTAGCTTATAAAACACATATCAAGTTACCGTTGTCTCATCCTCGTGGAGCACCTGGTCGTACTCAGACATGGCGACGCAGAATATGATCGCGGTCACATCCTCGAAGCAGTGGATCCACTTCTTCCGCTCCGACCTCTGACCACCCACGTCGAACAATCTGCAAGATAAATAAACAGTTTCTATATTCCTAGCTCTGATTTGAACTACATATATTTAACACTGACTGCGGCGCTCAGATTAGATTGGGTCAGTATTGCGGGAGGCGGCACTAAGCTGGAACTTATTTCTCTAGACTGAAGATGCACCGTCAATTCACTGACATATTGTATTTTTTAGTATCCGTGTATCATCTACGAATACACAGACGTTGTTACCGCCTGCAGTCTTGTAGCGCTGACCTAAATACAGCACTTTTGTTCGCCCGTAAACCATACAGATTTGTACGTGCAACACAGGGGTGTACGAGCCGCAAGCGCACTGCGCCGCGGAATACACAGCAGCAGTACGCCGCAGGGAAAGTGTTAATGACACGTGGCAGAGCTATATTCCAACATGCTTATTTGCTACATTTCCGATATATAAAAGAACACTGAAAACTTTTTTCGATACAAAGGTTAAGGTGGGAGAACTATATTTCAATCGGGGAGGTACCACCACTGCGCTCTTGATCCGCCATGAAGCAATACTTGTGTTTCGGTTGGGGAGGTGCGGTTAATGAATACACTTTGAATCGAGGCGAACATCGAGCGTTTGAGCTCACATAGGATTTTAGTCGTGTGTGTGGTTGTACGTGGAAGTCTATGGCTTGCGACTACTTATTATCAGGTGGTTTGCATGCTCGTTTGCTACTTTTTCACATATAAAAGGTGTGACATTGTATTTCTGGTCAGTGTGGACTTCCGTCTTCACTTCTGTGGCGTGTTTAATTGACCTATGACTCACACCATACGCCTGAGCACTGAGTCTATCTATCGCACAATTAAGCCATGATAAAATAAAATGAAAAAAAATATACAAAAATTAGTTCCTGTTATAGATTAGACCCAAGCAGTGTTTAAAATCTGAGCTTAGCCTAATTGTAGTTAATAGAGAAAATATAATAAAAGAGAAGTGAAACTAATGTAAAGTAAAGGTGAAATACTACTTTTATATCAAGAGAAATTTACGCAGTCTACTTGATATCGTTAAGTTACCAAATTAATTTGTAATATGAGACAATATATCGTACGGCTTCAGTTAAATAGAAGAAAGAAAGAAAGAAAAACATTTATTTGCCGAAAAAAAATAATGTAGACACAATTTAATGCAATGATTTTGCTAGCATTATATAAGTTAACGCTTTCTGCTGTGTAATTCTGGGCGCGACGCGTTTGCGGCTCCTACACACCTGTGTTGTACGGACAAATCTATACGGATTACCGGTGAACAAAAGTGCTGTTTATACATCGGCACTACAAGACTGGCGGCGGATATTACGTCTGTGTATTCTTAGATGATACACAGATACTAAAAAAACAATTTTTAAGTAATTTGTCAGTCTAATCAAACAAACTCCAGTTTAGGGCCGCCTTCCGCAATACTGACCCGATCATATATATCCGCGCCGCAGTCAGTGTTAAATATATCTTATATGAAACCAGCTTACATATTATTTTATGAGCTAGTTGGAGTCAATTAGCATCAAATACAAGTCAATCACCGCTCGGTCTCAACCAACGTCGTCTACTGCTCCCCGTCCACCGGGAACCTATAGCCACTTCGCCAGTGAAAAATTGTCCCTTATTAAGTGTTTATTGTTTTACCTCGTCTATGACAGGATAATAATTGGTTACTATAAATAGTAGAACCATTTTAATATGACCACGAGTCTTTACTGATTTCGATTAGAAATTCATTACTATCTTTAGAGACGACACATCAATAACTATCTCTGACTGGGCTTTTGATCTAGTAGATCAATGCCTAGTATGTAGTAGATCAAACATATATACTTTATACTCTTCCTAGATTGGAATCTGATGAACATGTGAAGATGTGAATATACTTTCGTATTTATTGTGTAAAAAAAATGTTACATGCATGAAATACTAACTTGAAATTAAGATTTTTGAAGGAGAAATGCACTTCGACTATGCCGGTGGTTTTGACTCTGGTTCTTAAGATATCCTGCTCGGTGGGTTGGTAGTCTCTTGCGCCTAACCGGTCGAGATCGTCCAAGAAACTGAAAACAAAGGAACACATTATTAGCATATAGTTTAAATACAACGCTGCGCCGAACTTAATCATTCTCATGCACCATTGTTTCTTTATTTACACGAACATTAGTTTTATGACTTGTTGATAACGGACAACATAATAACAGGTATGTATAGTGTATATATTCTCACAGTAACTAGCGACTCGGTAATGGAAATACAAAAATTCCTAACAATATTTATTTTTATTCATAAAATTGAAGTAGCAATCAAGCATGCAGCATACTTAATTGTTCCCTCTATACATCGATATCTACCATCAAACTAGGCTGAAGTCCTATCCATGATAGCTAGTAGATGCGTTGATACTTCTGAGAGCCGAAATGGTCACCTCGCTAATAAGTGTAGACCGTAAACACCTGATTTTCAACCGAAACACAAAAAATACTCATATAGCGTATTATGAGCGCTATAGTGGTACTTAACAGGGTGAACTATAATTCTACCACTTTAATATACCCAGTTTATACTACTTAGATGCATTACTCCTAAGGACTAGTGATAGTCCGTCATGTATAAGTAATCATCATATAAGTAACAATCACGCCTTTCTATCGAATCGTAAGTTTCCTCCGCCATCGCAGTTTAGGCGTTACCACGAGCCACGCAGTTGGTTTGAAATATCGGCAATCAAAAATCTTGAGTACCCTTTACTTAGTAAAGTATAAATTCCGCGATGATATTAGTTCATGATCATAGGAATCGTAAAAATCTAAACTACTTCACGTTAGAAAAGGGCGTGGCTGTCGTAAAAGAATGACTTAACTTTAAAAAATTAATGTGGTAGTGATGTCTATTTTCCTATACCTAAACGTGGATATATTCAAAGCTGGTGTACAAATAAAACTATTCGTTCTTTATAGGAGTCGCAAATATGTTAATACAGTGTTTGTGGTATCAGTAAATTTGTCATCGCTGTAGTAATGAGACTAATGAGTATTTCGAACGTATTTATTTCTATTCTACATTATGAATGCCGAGTTATCCTCATTGAGGCAATGTTGAGCGTAATATTTTAGTAATCATTAAACACGACATATATTGTATATTACGTATCAAATTGTTTATTAACTACACTAAAGGGAGAACTACAGTTCGGCGGGTACCATAGAAAAGAAAGAAAACCCGGGTATTCAGTATCATATATGCAATATAAATAAATAAAACATATAATTATGCTTATAATTAAATCAATTTTGAATAATAGAACCGAAAAAAAAAGAAAATACATGTAATTTTGCGCAGTTTTAATTATGATTGGAATGTTGAACGCGTGGGCATTATGTATATTCGTAATATAGACCGAAAGTTAATAAGATAGCGTTGCTAAAAATATCACCGGCGTAGTTTACCTAAAAGTAGGTACCTAACTTTGTAAATAGTATCTTTATAAACTAACAAGACATCAGAAGTCATACGATCGTATTGCGGTAGTCAAGTATACAAACTAAAATTTTATTAATAACTCGTGCATTCGCTTTTCGGCACTGATTTCGAGTACGTGTTACGCGATCATGTAAGTACGATGAATTATTGAACACGGGTTTTGATATTAAACTGAAGCGCTTTTCGGGCAGAATCAAATGTCGTGACGGCACACGACGAAACGCTTGGCTACGCCGTCATGTCCTGTTTCCCTTCACTTTTCGTATATTTGTCTAGTATTTCCTGTACATACAAATATTATAAGAATAATAGAAAACAGATATACTAGAGATTGTTTGATTCACTATACATTTCATATTTACTATTTTTATTATTCTGTACTAGGATTCAATATATTGCGAGTGTCATGGACATACACAAAAACAAATACCCAAATACGGTTGAAGAAGAGTGGTTCTTAATCCTCACGAGTAGCAACGCATGTAAGCACGATGATAGACAGGATTTAACTTATGTTTGAAGATGGACGGAGAAATCCATGGGCTGCAGAGGCCATTTAACATCAAGTAAAGGTGGCAGAGCCGTTAGAGCTCGGCCGGGGCGGCACCACCGCCACCCTCATAACCCGCCGTAAAGCAACATGTTCTCCGTGTATTGGGTTTCGGTTGGGAGGTGTGGTTGCCGGATACACATTATTGGGGGCGACCATCTTAGTCCTCAAGTGAAAGAACGCATCCGCGTCCATCCTTAAATAGAACTTCTGTTCTGTTTGAGATTGAACGTGGTTGTTCATGGGCTGCAGTGACCACTTAACATCAGGTGGCCGGCATGTCCATTTCTTTCTCATTCACAATAAAAAAAAGTGGCTTACATGCTCTTTATTAGTTTTCAAACATAAAAAAGTCTGTTTAGCCGGGTATGGAACTTGGAACCTGTGTGTGTACAACCGGCATGTTAACCGACACGCCACACAGTCGTCAATTTTGGTCATATTTGATACTTTCCCTGCGGCGCACCACATTGCTGTTTATTACTTGGCGTAACGCGCTTGCGGCTTGAACACACCTGTGTTTTACGTACAAATCTGTATGGGTTACGGGCGAACACAAGTGCTGTGTTTACGTCGGTACTACAAGACTGTAGGCGAAAACAACGATGTGTATTCGTTGATACGACACGGATGCTAAAAAATACAATATTTCAATGAATTGCCGGCACATCTTGAGCATAAAGAATACAGCTCCAGTTTAGTGCCGCCTCCAGCAATGCAGACTCGATGTAATATATGAGCGTCGTAGTCAGTGTTGACAATTAATTATTTCAATAACCATAAATTAGGTGATTCACATAAGTCTTCAGATGACGGCCATATTTTTCTATTCCCTATGATTCAAAGTTGTTCAATGTACGATGCGCCTACGTCGTTTCTAATTAATAATGTTACAACGGCATCAAAGCGAGGCGGCCGACATTATGTTAATCGAGTCTATTGGTTTAGTCATGATCGTGAGCAACAGATACAGTACTTCGCCTTACGAGCGGCACAAGGTACGAGCGTGTCACGTCTCGTGATATAATACGAATAGTATCAAGTTTGTTTTGATAGTCGTGTTGGCTGTGTTGGTACGCATGAAACTGTCTGATTTGATTCGGCGACTATGTAATTCTTATATCAAGTATGTAAATCATTGTCGTTCTGACTTTTTTGTTATTTTTTTAATGAAAGAAAATTAAGCCCATCTAAATGTTATTGACCACTGCACATGAATATTTATTGCTTGCCCTACATAAATCAAGACTACCAGGCGAAGTTAACAACATATCACGCGTTTAAACCATAGCACGAACAAAAAATGCATTATTTACTGTAATTCTTCTACTATCTATTAACCATACAATGTCTCTATTGTTTTTAAAATTTTAGGTAAAGTACTTTACAAAATATAAATATTTGTATTATATTAAGTAAATGCTTGCATAGTTATTAAGTTTTTTACGTCTTAAAAGTAATGATTATGCAGAAACGACCCTATGGCCTTAATCTAATATTGCTACTGTGGACTTAAGTGCATCATATATTGGTGTGCTGACTTTGTACCGAAACCCAATAATTACTACACGTGGAACCGTAAAGGTTTAAGTATATTGCAAACTTAGTTTCACCTTTTATTACTTCAGGTAAGTAATGTAAGTAGCATTTTTGGAACAACGATATCGATTAAGGTCCATCTGAATACTAAAATTATTAGTTAAAATTTCACATAACCATAACAGTAAAAACATGTTTAAAGTCAATTTAGAAGACCTTGACCACACCCTAATTAGTATGGATTTGTCCGTCCATCTGAACAAGGCAGCATTTTCCACTATGCTATTGCGAATCGTTTAACACAACGACAGATTACATAATAATAGTGTCTTTAGTTCGTCCCCAACTCTTAGACTATATTGACAGTTTCCAACATTAAATAAATTTCTACAAAAATTACATTAACTTGGCATTGACAAGTGTTAATTTTGTCTCTAAGATTTGGATACTACGTAATACCATAACTTGAAAACCACTAGACATCACCCCACGCGCAATCGTCAACTTCAATCATACTACATCCAATTAACACATATTGACGTAGAGTATGAGCTAGGGATGTTTTTACGTCCACATGAATACATTTCATATATCAGGTGTACATGCGACCACTTCAAACGACGCCCACATGTACGTAGGAAAATGTTATAAAGAACAACGATTACATTTTTGGTTAAAACTAGTTTAAAGACACAGAACTTTCACCTTAAGTAGCTATTACCAACTCCTTGTATATATATCATGTTAGTATTATAAAAAGATAACTGTAACCCATTAACAATTAATAAACACAAAAATACGAAACATATTTTAATTGCCAGTAGATAGAAGGAATGGGTACCAGACATGTTTATTAAAAACACAAAATAATAAATTAATTACTTGATAGAGATAATGGATAAAAAATTACAATGAACACATTCTGCAAGGTAGAACCTGTAGATTTGACTTGAGAAGTACCATCGCCACATCCATTTCCATCGTGAAGCAGTTTTTGCGTTTCGATAGAAAGGTGTGGTTACCAGCTTACTTACAAATGTGGCGACATTTTAGTCTTCAGAAGAAGCAATGCATCTGTGATGGACTTCAAGTGGGACTGTTGTTTTATACGGAGTTGTTTACAAATGTAAATGTTCAGTATTCGTTTCATATTTTCATTAAAAAGAAAAGAAAAATCTTACTTGTGCTTCATTCATAGAAAAAACTTCAAATCAGATGAAGATTACGAAGAAAAGACATAACAATACAAAATAAATTGATTGAATTGTAAAGACAATCGATGACAAATTGAAATGTTCTTTTGAATTATGGACAAGCGCACAATATTGTATCAAGAAAATATTTGAATGCAATCTTGAAAGGGACCAACGAAATAAGATTTCAATGAGTTATTCCATAAAATATTTTCAAATTGATTAAATCCCACGCCCGCAATTGGCGCACGAAAGTTACTTTCAACTTTATTTCGCAAACTAAAAAATGTATTTCTTTTAACGCGCTCGCAGAATCTTTACATCTCTTGAAATTGTGGTGAGAATATTTTGGGAGTTTTAAATACAGACGTTCAAATGCAATTCTAAAAGGTTATTCAAAAGCTCCAAGTATAGAAGTCGAGACGTCGTTAGGTACCGACGCGATGTATTCACGGTGCACGTAGGCGGGAAAAATAAACTTCACACATTCTGAGGCATCTATTTGAGAAAATTTCGTACCTATTCAGTGTAGTATTTTAAACGAGCGCACTCTTTGCACAACGATGTGGCAAAACAAGAGCATAAAGGGGCAAAACAGTGCAAGTGTGCGGTTGGAGTGTTATCTAACGACGTACGCGGGCACGGTTCAACAGGAGCCGTGACGTGACGTAAGCGACGCGCGACGCCCGCCGTGATAACACTGGTCAGGATTATGTGTTTAATGTACTTCTGTATGCAACTAATACCCTTCATACAAATCACATATACATCGAAATTGGAACATAATTTGTATTTCAGTCTAATTGGAATATTTTTAATATCCCACAGATGGACACGGGTTAATGGTATAACGAATAGCAGAGAGGATTGTATGCGTGCTTCTCCTGAAGATACGCCTAGTATTAAATTTTATTACAAATTATACAATTTCACGTTTAGGTCAAAGTTTGTATGTTTGTCTGGTCGCAACTCTTGTTATGTCCAGCAGTTGGACACGACTTAGTATTATCTATAACCAATAATTTTTGTTACAATTGCAGCCAGTATTGATTATTCCTGCAAATAATGAGTCAGCTAAAATGTTTTAATCGCATTATTGTATTCCTAATATACAACCCTAAATTTTCCATATCCCAGTACTTTAAAATATTTTTTAATAAATCGAGTCGGTTCCGCTAATTGTTTGTAAAAAAGAAATCGATTAAGAGTGCAATCAACCTATCGACTTTGCATCGACCATTAGTACTCGAAGCGTGGTAATTTGAATATGGGCCATAATTGATCGCGAAGTGCCGTCGCAGATTTTGGCATGCGATCGGTATAAATTAGGCGAAATATTACGGTACCTAGTCGAAAACACGTCCGGCTCTCCACTATAGTTCGGCCAACCATTTATTTTACTTTTGACAGCTCGAGTACTAATCAGTTAGTGATGCCAGCACGTCGTAAATTCGATTTCTTGTATGAATCGAATTTATTTATAAAAAAACTTATTATCGATTTAACGCTGTTTGATTTATTTTAGTTCAACATTTTTTATTGTTATATAGACATACCCGGGTAATACAAAGAATTTAACGATTCATTATAATAAAATAACTTTTTTTGTTACATTTGCCTACAACTTTTTCTATTTTACATAGTCTATATAATAATAATCTTTTATATATATATTACATTAACTCTTTATCATATTGATACACAATCTGTGGGTGTACACAATTATCTATAATCGATAAATATCTACTCTTCAATAAAATAAAATAAAAACATTCTAAAAATATTGCATTTTTGTCTATGGTTGTCTGTCAACAATTTTGAATCTTCGTACCTTATGCTAGTGTCAAAAGTATAAAATAAATGGTTGGACGGAGTATAGTTGCAATCGGCAAACTAAAAGCCGGCACGACGCGGAGCCGACGCCACCGCATACATATTAACGAGTTCACGAGCCCCCCGTAGACAACACGCGAATCGTGAATATTATTACAGTAGGAACTCTTCACACAGGCCAACGAGTGTTGTTATACAAAACACGCCGTAAATTGCATGCAATAAAAAGTGTTTTTAATGCCGTTTAATTAAATTTTCGACAATACTAACGATGTTATCGATGTTAACATTTATTATTGGCTTGATTATTATAAGACTACAGATTATTTCACTTATCTTGCAATAGTGACTTTTCTAATTGACCATTCACTTACATATGACATCCATCTTAGTAATCAGAATTTAGTATCTAAGATTGAACGAATCCATGTCACGTGGGTTGGTTATAGTTGTCTATTGGCCGCTTTGCAAAAAAAACGAAGTAAGTGGTGGTCCACCTACTTCGTATTTCGTTTGTCAATTCTTAATGATTAATTATGGAACAAATAAAAAACTTTCTTTCACCATATCTTCTGTTAACTATTTTACTTAAAATTTAAGGGTTAGTCGACTTTTTAAGCTGTCCTTAGAAGTTGTGATGAATGCATGTGTGTGTGTGTGTGTGTTTTTTTACGGAAAATGCAGTGTCTCATGTAATTACATCGGATACTGTGTTTCCGCATTCTGCATTTACCTTAAGCGTCGTTTCAATCCGAAAGTTTTTTGGAAGAAAAAACAGTAACCTATGAATTCTATTAAGTTCAAATGTACGTTTGTCATTCTATAATTTATTACCTCATCTCCTGGACCTCTTCCAATAACCTTCTAATACGTCTGTGGGTCACGACTGTCATGATTCATGACTCAGACTGACCGAGTCATCTCGCTTCTACGTAATTTGACTCAAACAAATATCCAATTTCATTGACATATTCCGGTACATAAACGCTACCGGAATCTGCGATTTTATTTAATAAATTTTAAAAGTCAAAATATAAATATATGCGATACCTCCTAGGCATATTGTAACGATTATATTAGATATAAAACAATATTAAAAGTAAATAATAATTTTCATAGAAATTGTCAAGTGATTTTCAAGTGAAGAAGTTATTGATAGACACGTAAAAAATGTGTATTTGGTATCTGTATCGACAATAATAATAATAGGCACGCATAAAACAAAACAAAGAAAATCAATAAAATTTTGATAAATTGTATAGCGATATCCTTAGTTTCTATGCACTATAAACTTAGCAAATATTGTTTATAAGATTAAAAAAATCAAGGTGATTTAGTAGAAATATCCAATGAGTTCAAACCTTTTCTACGAAGCGTGTGAAAGACCTAAGCGGTAACTGGCGACCCGAATGAAAACTCCGTCCATTGCACGCGAGCTTTTTGCACACCTATGTATATTTATGCTAAAATTTATACTTTATGTACACGCGTCACCTTCCTTGAACGTCCAGTCGGAAAAATCATAATTAATACTAGTTCCACCTATTTAACTAAGCATGAAGAACATCGAGTGTTTTTTTTATGTTATAATCAAAAGTAACTTTGTCGTTCGGGAACTTTGTGGTGTGGAACCTCAGCTTAGAAACCTATCAGGCATTTCAGTTAAATTTATGTGAGAGAAAATATAATACATACTTCACTATTACAAATCAAGAACAAATCTTTCAAAAGTTTAAATTATCATTAGACAAGGTATGTAAAGAAGCGTATTAGGAAATAAATTATTACTTAATAATTTTATAGACGTGTGGTCTGAAATAGATGCAACTCCACTTGCTCCAATAATTTAAGTTATTTATAAAATATATTTTTATAGAAAATATGTGTTTTTATGTTATTTTCGTTGTTTTTTTAAAGCGATTTACTATTCGAATCTGTAGTAGTTTATTGACTATTCAAAATAATTCTGTTAATATTCTTCTTTTAACTTTTTCAATTTTATTTGTACTTTAATTAATAACACCATGTGTCCTTTAAAAATAAACCAAAAATGTTTGTTGAGTAAATCACTCACAGTAATCAGTCACCTAATTTATTTTTTAAAAGCCGCAGGGTCGATAAGCCATCGAGCTTATAGATAGTAACCTCCATTGCCTATATTCATAATCTGGGACAATATGGTAACAGCTGCACCGGTGTATCAGACTTGAAGGCTGCGATCCAACAGACATAACTTATATGAGAAGTTACAACTTAGTTCGTAAGCGTAACAACGCATATGAGACTTCGAAACATCTATTACAAACCCTAAATAGTTTCAGGTGTACTTCCCTCCCCGGCGACTAAGTTTGAATGCGTCGTCTGCCTAGTTCGCGCGTTATTTACCTGGCTCACTTCACCTTTATGTGAACTCACCCTATATGTACACCCTTTTATTGCAAAATCTGTAAAACACATACTTTTCGAGTAGCATATTAGCATGGAATTTAATTTTATATGGAACATTCACAAGCGAGGCAGTCTTAGTCCTCGAAGTACTCGAAGGTACGATTTTAAAAAAGACTTCAATAGTGTTTTAGTTAAAATGTATAAAGAGTAGCAAACGAGCATGCAAACCACCTGATGTTTAGTAGTCGCAGTTCATAGACATCCGGGTACACCACAAACACGACTAAAATCCTAACTGGGCTCGAACGTAGGTAGATACGTTGCTACTCTTGAGAACTAAGATGGTCGCCTCGCTTCAAAGTGTAACTGCACCTCTCCAACCGAAACACAAGTGATGCTTTACGGCGAATTATGAGGGCGGCGGTGGTACCTTCCCAGTCGAGCTATAGTTCTCCTACCTTTAAAATCAATTGACATCAGATTGTCCGTTCATGCTTACTTGGTTCATTTCTAAGATAAAAAACACGTCATATGAAACACGTTCTTGGCCAAATTTTAGCGACTTCAGGAACTCTGCTGCTCGTAACGTAAAAAAATACATCGAACCTTTAGCATTGCGGTAAATACGGATACAAAAGTAAACGTGAATAATTTCACTATTCAGATACGAAAAACATCGTTAGGAATGGTGCACGTTTGAAAAGATATTCAGAATAGCGAGGATTGCATTCACTTTAAAGCTTGGATTAAGCTGGCGGGCCGTGCATAATCGCGGGATCTTCTCATTAGAGAGTAATCATAAAGAACTCTTTACTCGGAGCAGATAATGATTCCCACATTCCTGTTATGTTGCAATGAAGGCACTTGTGGATATTCAACGGAGCTGATTCTTTTGTAACAAACAACATAACCGAAAAATTAACTATATATTGACTTACACTGACATTAAAAACATTTGTCAGTGTAGAGAGAGAGAGAGAGACAGAGGTCGATAGTACGGGAGTTGCATTGATAAAAGAGTCGCAAGCTTTATTGGGGCAAGATGGCGCTTCGACAGAGTCTAGGTCGTGCTGTGGTCGGCGGAGTCGCTTACGGAACGGCAAGCCACTGTGCGAACAACACGTCTTGGAACTGTCTTACGTCTCGTTCTTATAATAGTAATTTGAGAATAATAAATCGGTTGAGTGACTTTCATTTCTTTGTTAATTGCCCGTTTTGCCTACAAATAATGTCTGAACATGAAGATACTCATACTTATCGACCACCTGACTCCGACATATATATGGCTAATGTTTAACGACGTGTGACGAGAGGACTGGGTATTATCGAATTGTCTGGAAATAGCAATCGGTATTCATCGCGGGGTTGCGTCCCGCGTTCGTAGCTCCATGCATGGACATGAAATGTAGTTTAAATGTAGTTTATGTTAAGCTTTCATTATAACACGTTTTAAGGTATGCTATGTTATATAATAAAATATACAAAAAAATATATGACTTTTTTAAAATCTCATGTGAGATTAGGGGCGGAGGGGATCGAGACAAATCTCACTAGATCTCACCAGGTGGGTAGAAAGGATCGAAAAATCACAAAAATCAACTCGCATAATAATTTACCGCCTCTTCACTCATGGATATCTGAAGTCAATCTCAAATAGGATTGAAATCCTACCTCAGTCAAACGAGTGGCATCGCTGGAAAAGTAACTTGAAAAGTCTACTTTAGTTACTATTTCACGAATATATTTTACCAAAGAAGAAAGATTTATTATTACATTACATGATTGTTATATCATTTTGATAAATAATAATAAACATACGAGAGTAATCTTACATTTTTACGTTATGTACATTATAGAAGATCATTTTGATGAGATGAAGGGATTAGGAATGGGATTGGAGTCTATAAAACTACTGAGGATTTCTAAGTTCATAAACGAAAAATTATAAATGAAAAATTACAAACTATTACAAAATATATCGCAGCAAACGAAATCTCTAAATTTTTCGTAATAATCTATTAAAACCGGGAGATGTCTAGGTAGCTCCGTGCTCTATTGAATTAGCCTCCGCATTTCTGAAAAGGCACTCCTCCCCTCGCGCATCGGCCGACTGCGAATCGATTTTCCAAGTTAGATGCAATAGCATGCGCACTCGCTCTCACAGACCCATCCATCGCCCCAACATGCAAAATATAATTCGGATGATTGAACGCACGTTATTTGCGTCAATAGTTTTAGGTACATTCTCTATTATTCCGCTCAAAGATATTAATTACCAAAAGATGTATAAACAATTCAGTTTAGCTAAGCTACATTCTCTATTATTCTGCCGAAATTAACAAAAGTATAATAAACAATTCAGTTAATGAGAAATATTACAATTTAAAATACGAAGTAGACCTGCAAAAACAAAGTTAAGTAAATGAGATTTGTACTTCATGACAAAATAAAAAAAAATGTTTAGATAACAGATAAAATATTTTTAGATTTTTTACTAATAAAAAAACAATAATAGACTAGTGGTTGGGCATCTCACGCAGGGAGTTCGGGATACTAATTCCTGATTTTTCAGTACGTAAATCGCTCGCATATTAGAAATAATTTATAAATATGTTAAACGGGAAAAGAATTGTGGGCTAATCTGAATGCTTGAAAATTGAGAGTTTGAGTGACGTGTAAAGTCTATCAGCATGATGAACATAGTCCAATATGTCTCATTCAGAGGATACCCATTCCCAGCAGTGGGACAGTAAGAGGCAGAGATTCGAACCTCTGATATCCCATGTGAGCAGTCCGAATCACTAATAGATTATCACAGCTATTTTCTTTGTCCTGTTTATTCAAATTGAAATATTTCATTTTATTGTAAGGTATTTACATACTCATAATGATTTTCAAGGGTACAATGTAAAATCGGTATATCGG
>DWON01003803.1:0-17356 GCA_018251015.1 Phocides pigmalion okeechobee | reverse complement strand
TCCATGGGCTGCAGTGACCACTTAACATCAGGTGGCCTGCATGTCCGTTTCTTACTCTTTCACAATTAAAAAAAAAACTTAACGAACACATATTTTACAGCAACACGCAAATCTGGTTCCACAGATAAATTTGACAGATTGACGCAAAAAAATATTGTGACAACCTTGCAAGCTTACCGATTAACCATCGTAGAGTCAATTTACCCTGATGATGGTCTGTTTTGGGGCGAAACACGTGTTGGTACTAATATGTGAAATGGTATATATTTTACATCACGTCACTTTTACCTATCCCTCATAGTGCATAGTGCATGCTTTGAAATATATACCATTATACATTGTGGTGACGGATTGTTGCAAAGTAGGTTTTAACAACAGCTTATTAGCATGAATTTCCACAAAGTAAAAAATATTGTGATAAAATAATTTATTTGTATCAAAATGTTAAACTTCTATTCTGTTTTTTTTATTGTTGCGATATTTTTATTTCGATAGTCTCTCACTAATGGCGATGAAATTGAATAAAGTTAAGAGCAAAAAATTCACAACCATTTTTATTCTCGCTAGCGAAAATAACAAAATTTTTACTACAGCTAACATCCGTTTCGAAAATAAAAAATTCTATAAAAGCAATACAAATATGAACGAAATTGAGTATATGTTTTTGATTTTGCAATTTTAAAAATCTGGTTATTTGTCCGTTTTTCTTTATGTAGTGTGCTATGTGGTCACCGATGCCCAGGACCATCTGTACACAATAGAGTAAATAAAGGATATATTTTATGTATTAAAATATATACCATCATACATGGTAGTAGCGGATTGTTGCGAAGTAATTTGAACAAAAATTTAATTGTAAAACAAAAACTAACTTTAGTCTACTTTATAAAACTCAAAGGTGGAGTGCTGCCGTATTTGAAGACGATCACAGATGAATCGTTTCTCAAAAGGAATAAGATGGTCGCCTCATTAAACGGTAACCCCACCAGCGAAAGGTAAAAATTGCATCATGCTAAAAAAAAATATTTTAGTGTCTATAAAATTATTAATAAGCTACAATAAAATTATTTGGCGTCAACACACATATTTGGTCTCCGTGTGTGTATCTGCGTATGCGTACGCGTGTATGCGTGCTTGCGTTTCTGCGTGTATGCATGAGTACGTGCGTGTAAATATATTTGTATGCTTCAATTTATTTTGTGTTTTTTCTTCTACTTTTATGTATGATAACATCGCCTTTTCAGTAGGCTATTGATTAATGCCGTGCTTAGAACCTGACACTACGGCAAACTAATACCTCTGTTTTAGTTCTTTGTGTGGTTTTTGTAGATGTTCATGACAACAGAACTAGGTTTGCTAAGTCTTAATCTATTTGTAAATTTCTAGTGAAAATGCGATGTTGGTAGCAAGTAATTTCCTTCGGTCCCTGCGACCGCAGCGCCAATCAAGTGTTCGAACCACTCGTTAGAGCGACCGCACTGTCGGCTCGCCTGCTACCTATTTAGGATATATTTTAACTTTACGTGACATTTCTACTTAAATATTGTTTAGATTTTCTTAAATATCCTATTTCATAAACTGGGAGATTAGCCGTGACCACGAGCCATGTAACTGGTTCGACATATCGGCAATCAAAAACTGGTAATCGTGAGTACTCATTATATAGTACTGGTTTTATTGATCTACTCGTACATACAAACGCACATACTAATTTCTATCAAGAAGTGTTTTTTTCGTTTAAATGGAAAGGTTTGATTTTCGGCTCATTTACACTAAGCCCTGATGTTAAATGGAGTCTGCAGCTCATGGGCATCCACGTCCACTCTTAAATGTGCCAAAATACTAAGTAAGGACGTACGCAGACGCATTACTAGTTCTGAGTGTGTACGATATTTGATACTTCTGAGGACTGAGATTGTCGCCTCGTTTTAATTGCAGCCAGCAACTGCTCTTCTGTAACTGAAATACAAAATTTATTTCACGGCGGATTATGAAGGCGGCGGTGGTACATCCCTCACTGGACTAAAAGTCCTGCTGTTTTAGCATGTATTTTCGTTTTTATCATTTATTGGATAAAGGTTTCTGCCTCACAAAAACCATGAAGTCTCAATATCTTGTTATTCCATTAACGTTAAGACTTCTCGCCCTTGGTGAGCTGAGCAATGATGACAGGGTCCCAGTGGGAGGTACGTGCGGACCTCAAAGCTACATATCAACTAGTTTATATCACTGTCAGTACTTTCATTATTTGCACGGATTCTCAAGGTTCCGTGGAGATTTCTAGTAAAATAAATGAGCATCTACCTTCAGGTGAGCTGCATTTAATAAGTGGCAGACCTTTTACTATGTATCGGGTACCCACGATTAACGATTTAAGAAATTTAATTGACCATATTTTGAACCAGTTGCATTGCTCGTGGTCTGTATTTTAGTGTATTTTAGAAAATCTAAACATTTAGGTACACGTGTAACGTAAAGTTAAAATTGCATAAGCCATGCAATTGGTCGTAATCCTTAGCACATCGTGATCGTGAGTACCCGTTATATAGTAAAATGTACATATAAATTCGGCGATGATATTAGTTTAAAATTAAAGGTGGTAGATCTATAGTCCAACTGAGGACATTGTCATCTGGATACGGACACCTGGACGTATACATGGACATCTGGACATGGACATTTGGGCATATACACCGGGGCATAGACACATGTCCCAGAACAGAATATCTACCTGTCTATCGTATATAAATCGAAGTTTCTTAGTCAGATTTTTGTGGATCGAGAATCGAACTCAGAACCGTTACATGTCACATCGGTATGGTTACTGCTGTGTCATGCGAGTAGTCATTGAATAATAATAATATAGTATAATGGTACGGAACCCTTATGCAGAAGTCAGATTCTCACTTGCCCAGCTTATTATATTCCTATTTTTATATTCCGCGTAAGATCTGGCAACATTGTATGAATTTTTGAGAGCCCGCGGGAATTATCGGTTGTTCGTAACACGATGTTTGAGATTTAGTACAATTATTTCAGCTCCTCAGGAAACATGTTTCTGTTTATAAAGCGGTTTCTGTCTTTTGTTTTATGTTACAAATTTAGGCAGAAGTTGTGTTTTGAGATATAGTTACTTAATTAACGAAACAATGAAGTAACGAACAAGCAAACTAACGCACTAAAGAACGAGCAAATCAACGAACCAAAAAAAGAAGGAATTAAGGTACCAACGAACGAAAAAACAATGAACGTACGAACCAACGAACGAACGAACTAATGCCCGAGCAAACCAACGAACGAAACAAAAAACGGACGAACGAAGGAACCACCGCACAAAAGAAAACAACACATAAGCATTTTTATAGGTGGTAGAGCCGTTAGAGCTCGCCCGGGGCGGCGCCACCGCCACCCTCATAACGTAAAGCAACAGTTCTTCATGTATTGTCTTTCGGTTGGAGAGGTGTGGTTGCCGGATACACATTATTGGAGGCGACCATCTTATTCCTCAAGAGTAGGAACGCATCCGCATCCATCCTTATATAGAACTTCTGTTCTATTTGAGATTGGACGTGGCTGTCCATGGGCTGCAGTGACCATTTAACACCAGGTGGCCCGCATGCCCGTTTCTTACTCTTTCGCAATAAAAAAAAAATGATGCCTTTGATTTACAAAAAAAAAATACGCTATTAGTATACTTATAAGTCACTAAGAGATTTTTCTTATATTAAACGGTTTTTAATTATGTTGCCTTAAGTGTTACTACGATTTTGTTTTTAGTCTAATCAATATCCTAGATTGATGAGGAAAGTGGCATGATAGGTGGTACTTTGTCCCTACTTAATTATTTTTTGGCTTTTATTACGTCATCTACGTCATTATTACTCTTCTTTACAATAAAATCATTGAACTTTTTTTTTATTTACTTTATTATGTACAGGTAATGTAATAGCGCAATACGCATAGAACCTACATTATTAGGTGCACTTAATTAATAATCTGTAAGTAACCCCCAATTAAGGTTGTATTAGGTTAAGCACTGGTAATTGGCTCTACATTGATTAATCATTATCACTACATATTACTGTTTATTCAGGGAAATCCCCTGCTTAATCCTGACTGTTGATCTTTTGGGTCATTTTCTTGACCATAAATCAGTATAAGAAATTGTAAAATATATCAATGACTTCAATTTCAAAGTTACTATAAAGTAGCATTGGTTGCGATATTTATGGTGCCTTGTTATCTAGTAATATATTTTGAGTACTAAAAGTAATTTGAAGCAAAATCAGAAATCGGAAATATAAATACATCATTCGGAAATCACCTTTCATTGAATTGATTTAAAAATGTAGTTTTTATTAAATCTGAAGAGGTTTATACCGAAAATCGCGAGACGTCTTTTAAAACATGCCTATATCCGGTTGCTAGGCGTCCTATTTATTTTGTTCATATATTCATTCAAACAACATTGTTATCACGATCTTGGGGAGTATGAAATAAATTTCCGTTTGAAGTATTCTTCATAACGGTCTTTTTAATGTAGATACAGAAATAACTCTGTAAACTCTGTACCCTGACTGGTGCATAATTAAATATAAAATACGTAGTATGGTCTACAGAAATATGAAAATGAAAAATACTTCTGATATGTTATAGATAGTTGTAGCACCGTTATCTAATCTATCTTTTTGTGTTTACTAGTAAATAATCACTTCCGTCTTCAACCGCATTGACAAAACAAAATCCATTTTTTTTGTACTATGCATATTTATTATCCTTTTCTATTTTTATGCGAACGCCCGTAGAAATAGAAAAGTAGCAAAGTACGTTGACCCTAAATTCATTGAAAAAATTACCGCCCGTGTGACGTAATACATTTTTAGCTATTGGCCTGGAAAATCGTGAAAGGATGACGTAGGTTGTCTGTCCGTAGAAAAATCTACAGGTATACAAGCCAAGATTGTACCAAGCCTTGATTGTGGGTTTTCGTCGAAGAAACGTGGTAGCAATTGGCGTGAAAGGGGTGAAGGGATAACGCTTATGTGCCCGTAGAAAGTTGGTTTCCTACAACGTGACTGTAGACAGACGCAATACATTATTTTTAACTAATATAGCGTTGTTATGTGAAATTATTGATGTGGAGTCGCGCAACCCATCTGGGGGGTCTGTAGACCTCTTAAGAAGAAGCCCGAGCAAAGAGGAAACCCTCGAGGCCCGAATAATCCCTACTAATCTCCTCTTCCCGGAGAAGCCGTTGGAAACCGCCAGGAATGAGTAGCAGGTGGGAGTAGGACGTCCCCCCTTTCGTTCGTTCGTTCGTTCGCAATACATTGGTAGCAATTGGCGTGGAACAGGGGTGTCTCACTATAAATGTCGCGGCGAAACCCTCGAAGCTTGTTGAAACGTTTTATGGTCCATAAATTTTAGCGGAACGCTCGTTAAATCCCTGCTCGGTCACTACTTGTAAAGTTATATTTTCTGTTGACGTCAATAAGACCTAACTAATATTACCAGTAGTACCAAGGGGAATAAGTACGCACACTTCTAATGAGTTAGTAGTAAACGGATACACATTAGCAGGAAAGAGAAATTGTTATAAACAGTAAAAAGGCAAGTTTTGGTTCCCTAACATGCGCTGAAAGTCTTGAAATTTCGCATATAGGATTTTTATATAGCGTGAGTAAGTACTAAGGAAGTAAGCACTATCCCTACAAGAGTTAAATGTAAAGTAAATAGTGCATTATTTATAGATTCCTTTTAGATAATAAATCACTCTAAATGTAGGTAAAATAGAGCTAAATGTTTTTTTTTTAATATATTGTAATATGGGATTCTACAGAACCCAAAAAGTTAAAAAATAAATATATTTTAAAAGGACAATAAAACAAAACGTGATTCGTATTTAAGATATTTAATCGTTGTATCTGTACTTACACTAATGATTAAGTTATGGTTCATGATGTGAAAATTACTTCTGTTTACTTTGATTTGTATCTTAATTCTTAAATATTTATAAAAAAATAATTAAAATTATTGTTTAAAGATTAAAGAGACATATCAAAAAGAAAGAAATCAAGGAAAAAAAAGCAACAGGATATTAAAAAAAAACTTTCCTAACATGCAACCCAAATACGTTACACTAGCATTTCTTAATTTGTTGCACGCACAGAAATAGATTTTTTTTTTACCCCTATGTTACCCCCCCTAGGAGTAAAATTTCCACGATTCCTTTCTTAACGCTTATCAAAAGAATATACCAGCAAAATTTTAGGATGCTAAGTTCAGCGGCTTCGGATGTCCTTTGATTTCTGGTTCTGTTAGTAATTTTCCTCTTATATACAAATATGGCGGAACCAGAAAATATGATAACAATACAATCATTAAGTTTTTATTTAACACATATTAGATAAGTTCATTTCAAGACTTCCAGACATGACTCTGTACTCGCACGTCAAAGTATAAATGATATCTCCCGCCAAAATACATGTCATGAATGTCACCGCGTTTTACTCATTTCCTTTTTTTATTGATTTGGATTCTCGGATTTACGACATATATATAGAACGAAATACAGTATACAAAAGCTGTTTAGTCGTCAATTATTTCGTAACTATTAAGCGGGATAGTTAACGAATTTCACTAGATACATATTAATGTTTTAAGGGGTGAATAATACATCCTTGTTTTAATCACCAAATGAACATCATAGTGATTTCATTAACAATGTACAATTATGTTGGGTAGCGCCAAGCATATCTTATGTGATTACTCACGAATGAGGATTACCAGAGTAGCTTGACATATTTCAAATTGGCTATGACATTAGTATAAGCATTTGTGATCAAGTTTTCACAACTAAATAACGAGGTGCAGATATCATGTTTTATATAAGCTGTTAGTTTTTAGTTTCACCTGTCTGCGTGTCTCTAATCAAAATTTACAATTAAAAATTAATCTAAAATCTTACTATTGAAATTTTACCCACCAGTGATCGATTGGTTGTCCACGTGCGGTTCTCGTGACAATGCAAGATTACCAAAATGTCGCCATTTTAAATCTTGTAGTGCGGAAGACTCAAAATGGTGATTTATCAGTTCTATAATAACACTTACGATGTGTTATTATAGAACTGATACGATTACTTACGTTTCTTATTGACAGTGAAATGAAAGCTTGTTTTTGTCATTAAAAAACAATACAATGCGCTTTACATTATAATATTCATTTGGATATATTTTGGACATTTCGCTTCCGCCTCTTGAAAAGACATAATACATAATACTTCTGATTGTCTTCTGCTTTATTTAAGGTAGATAGTTATAGATGACAAGACACTCTGCCGGTGACAAGAGGGCTGGTTCACATCTCGCGCAGAGAATTGCATTGCTATTCAGCGCGGGAATGCAGCTAGTGTTCTTGGAACCATGCCGCATGGGCACGGACTCCCTTTAGATTGTTGAGGTTAGGTTTTTATTGTAATTAGTTTTAAGATTTTCATCATTGTAAATATAAAAATAAATTATTTGAAGTGACATTCTATAGAGTCCTCCTATATATGCTTAGCTAAGCCATTGTTTCGCATGTATTGCATGTTTTTGTCGACACTGAACACTAACACCAGATTTTTTAATTTCAATGGCCATCTAATACTTCAGTATTGAAAGATAAAAGATTTATATAAGGATACTTAGTAACGCGACGTTCGCAGATCTAAATGTCGGTGTGCATCGTTTTAACGATATAACTGAGTCGCAGCCCATCAAGTATTTGTGAACTTAATTCAGTTAATTGTACACATACCTTGCTGAATGTTTTATTTTAAAGATGAGCTGTAAAAATCTTGATGGTTTTGTTTTCAATATTCAAATTTTCTTCAAAGCTTCTGGTTAGGCTCGAGTAGAAAACCATTATTGTCTTTATGTAAGTATAGACAAAATATGTTGCATACAGAAGGATTCCTTACTAACTAAACGTGGAATACTAAAAAAAAATACACCATTTTGGGACGATGCGAAATTTTCAATGGTACTCAGTATCGTAGAAGGAATACCGTATTATGAGACTCCACCCACTAAAAACCCCATGGGAGCCTTCTTCTGTACGTGTAGAGAATACCAGAGCCTTTATACAAAATCAAATAGTGTCTCTAGAAACAAGCACATCTCTCAAATTGGGCATATCTCGCAGACGCTTCCCCGGCTCCTCGGGCACTGAACCATGCCTACGTCGGTGTGGACACCACTAGTATCGACGTCCTTCCCGGGATCGCTATATCCGAACAGCTCGAGCTCCTACTCTTACTGCTCCTGATTACAAATCCACTCTCCAGTATCCAGTTGCCTCTTATGATAAGCAGGAAATACCACAGCATTATTGTGATGGCCCTAAAGTAAGCCGCCTTTCAAATGTTTTAAAACCGTCTATGAAACCTGGATTTAACAACGGGCGTTTTATTGAAAGATTAGCAAACGATCGTGCCGACCATCGGCTGTCGAAATGCCTCTCTAAACTATGAACTTCCAGGTCCAATCTCAAATTGGACTTAAGCCTTGTTTGACGTCGTACATAGAGGGGTTGCTACTCCTAAGGACAAAACTAATTATCTCATTTGTATGGTCGAAAACAACATCCCCAACATTATGAGGACGGCGGTAGTACCACCCAGGTCCAACTATATTTTTACCAACTGTTAAAACAATCTAACAGTGTATTTATTATATAACAGTTACGGGAAAACTGTTTAGCCGTGACCACGAGCCATGCGACTGGTTCGAAATATTGGCAATTTAAAAGCGTTAATCGTGAGTACCCGTTATATACTAAATGATAAAATTCCGCGATGATAATAATTCAAAATCATACATCCATCCCTCCGAAGCATAAAAACTTGCAAAAAGTCTATCACTCCTCAACGTAAGTCACCTATCCCAGTCCTGACCGCGCCCCAAATAGCTTAATTCTGTCAATAACCTACAAGCCACGAGGTTATACGCGTTTCAACTCAATTACATTCCTCCGAGTATGATGTATTGATTGTGATACTATAAGCCGGTGTGCGATTAGCGCTGACCGCTGTAGCAACAACATAAGCCGATTGGAAACCGAACGCGGCATCCGCACAAGTGTGTGAGCAGCTTAATGTGTGTCAACGGGGAAATGGGGTTGATTTCCCGATTTTTTTGTAATTTTTAAATCTGAGAAGAATACCAAACGGGCATGCAAGCTTACAATGCAGTCCTTGGACATCAAAGATCGCTCGTTGCTACGTCTTAGGACTAAGGTTGGGGCCTCAAGTTAAACCGGCAACCGCACTTTTCCAACCGAAACAGTTTTTTCACTGCTCATAATGAGGGAGACGTTGGTACCTCCACGGTCTAAATTTTGTTCTGCCACCTGAAAATGAATAGTCGTTTTTCTAAATGAGCTGCAATGGACCCTTACATTCCGTGATTTCTCCTCGTATCTTACATATTACCATTAATACCACATGTCACCTTTTAAATGGGTTAAGTTTTTACCGACTTATAAAACAGGATAATCTCAATTCTCCGACTTATTATCCGTCATTTATCAACTGATTTAGATCTTTTTTTATTTAAAAGTTTATCCTTCTCACTTAGTCTCGTTTAAAGTAAAAGAGAAGGGCCCACCCCAAGTGTTCAAATATAGGAGATGTGATTTTGTATGGGACATCAACCTTAACATATAATTGAGTTTATATTATAATATTATTATAAACAAACAAACCTATATTGAAAATGTAATTAGCATTGCTAAGGTCAGAAAACACGAGACGTAGTACATTTAAAGTCAGTTCGGTTTAGTTTTAATTATTATTACCAAATTTTTAAACTGTGTTTATTTTTGACAGATTTTAAACTAATGTTATCGCAAAATTTATACATTTTTACTATGAACCGGGTACTCATGATTAACGATTTTTGATTTTTGAATGTCGACATTTCGTACCAATTGCATGACTAGTGGTCACGGACTTTCAAAATATTGCTTATCAAGTACAAAGTCCCGTCATTAAAGGCTTTCATTCAAAAATGTATGTAACAGCAAAATTAAAATTTTATTATCACGCATAATCCTATCATAATCCATTTAATAACTTAGTCTAAGCCTAGACTTTTAACAATGGGCTTTAGTGTCGGTTATAAACAAAACAGCCTATACAGATACCGCAGCACTTTACTTATTTCAATACATTGAAGACATCCTATACAAATAAGACTCATGCAGTATTATATATGTTAAATATGTAAATAATAGTTCAAAAAAGGCGTTTTAATAAAAAAAATCCAACTAAAAAACGAATAAATAAGAAAACATGTATATTGCAATATAAGTTTTTCTGTTTTTTTTTAACTATTTTTTTTTCACATTGTTGCATTGTCATCGGTTCTTAATACGTGTGCAAAGTTTCATATTAATCAAACTTTTAGAAACCGACAAAACTTAAGCTTAAAGATTCCGTTACATGTGTTAAAATGGGTCAAATTGAATTCTTTCTTAACATTTGGACATTTAAAGGCATCCCAAGTAAGACATCTTGCAACATTTCCTGCAGCAGGGATACGTTTTCATTTTTTTCGGCTTTTTCGGTTTACGTCTATGTCTTTCATCACCAAATATGTCACTTTCAATACTAGAGCTACAGTTTCCGTGGTTGGATCTCCTAAAGCCTCGTTTCCTCTTCCGATTACCAAACCTTGGGCATTTCTCCAACATCCCCGCGAGGACCAACCTCTTGCTCGCCAAGTACCGCTCCCGTATCTTCGCTTTCTCCAACTCCCTTTGCAGGATCCACTCATCCAACCTCTTCTGCATCTCTTGTCTGCTCTCCAGCATCTGTTTTAGTTTATCCGCTGGCATCTTTTTTCCAAACAAAACCTGTTTTAGGTCAAATGATTTGCCTAACGTCGTCTGGAAATGATATTGCAACTGTCTCTCAATTTTGCTACCTTTTGAATGCTTCATTGTGCGCCTATTCTCTAACTCTGAATTGGAACTTTCTTCCATTAACGTCATATTCTGTGACTCGGTCTCATTCTGTTTTTGCATTTGCTGCTTTAATTCTAACATGTACTTTATTCCTTTTAAATTTTGCGTGTTATTATCCTTTTGCAGTAAGTTTACGCTGTCGTCTATAGCGATATGTATTTGCTTTAACAAGTCACTTTTTTCTTTCTCTAATGCAACTATCTCCTTTTGTTTATTTTCATCTTTTGCTAAAGAAATAACTGCACTTGTGAGGATTATGTTGATTATTAAGTAAGCTTTGACGTTCACCATTTTCACATCTTGTTTTGTTAATAAATTTATATTATTTTGTGCATAGAAACTCGTTCGGTTTCAGTTTGCACAGAAATATTTATTGCCGTAATAATTTATTTTATATGAAAATGCGTATTTTACGACTTCAATACAATTTCAAAACATATACCACTTTTACGTTTATGTTTTATGGTTATGTACCGTTTGTAATTGGAACCTCTATTCCATCGGCGCTATGACAACCATGATGACCAACGGGTGGAAAGGTTCAGTTTAAATGAATCAGGCACAAATATAATTTTCATTTAGATGTCAGTTCAGAGCGTATTCATGGCGCACATAATGCGATAACGCATCTGTGAGTGCAGGAAGTATTAGAAGTTATCTATATTTAGGACTCAATTTTATGAATATTAAATATTCAAATGATTTCCATTTTTAATCAACTCTACTGATAACAAGAGGACTTGTTCACATTTTGCACAGAGAACTACGACGTCACCATGACAAATGGAGTGGACTACCTGTAGATTATTTAGGTAAGACTTTAATTATAATACGTTTCATTCCATATTGTACTTTGGTTAATATATTTCCAAACATGCAGTATTATACAATTGTAATATTTTTATTTTTCACCTCTCACGTCTCTTTCTAGTTTCTATCTATTAAAAGTTAACTATTAGAAAATTATTAAAGCATTAGAACATTAGAAAAATAATAACAATAATCATTTAACCGTACATTTTTCTAGCTACAATATATTTTTACTTTCGAGATACCCTTATCTTTAAGGAGCAAATGAGAACATTTTTAAAATAAAAAAATGTAAAATAGGGGAAGAAAAGTAGACAGGAAGGTATAAATAAGGGAGCTGAATGCGATGGCATTAAACTAATCACGTCGAAATCACTTCGTCCGCGAGTATTTTTTATATTTTTATCAGTGACAACACTCGACACTTCGGACGGTTTACCACTACTATTGGATCTCCGGCTATACTTTGAAGCGAGGCGACCATCTTTATCCTCAGGAGAAACAACGTATCTGCGTTCCAACTAAGATAGGATTTCCGTCCATAAATAGTCCAACTTTACATCAGGTGGTATGTATGTATGTTCATTTGCTAATCTAAATTTATTAAATATAATTATAATTATAATTATAATTATATTGTACAGTTATAACAATAAATATAAATAATAAGTGATAGGCTATAATACGCAGCGTTCCTGTTTTCTGATTTGATTTATATGAACAGTTTCACGATTTCTACACAATTTGTCTTAGTCTCTAGTGTAGCAAAGAATATATGAGTGTGTGTAAATAAATAAATATATAGTAGTGATTTTAATAGCACATACTGAATATAAATACAAAATTAATAAAGTGTAGACAACGGTGGTGGAGATTGATCATGATAGCTGAAAATACCTTCATGCTGTCAGGCGTTCAACACGTAGTTTTAGATCATTTATAAAAAAGTTATTCTCGAAACGAACTCGAGAGCAAAGTGTTGCACCTGAGGTAGGGTACAAGAGCCATTACAGTGATGACCGCGCTTATCGACGCTGCTTGTTCCTCTTTTGTGTGAAGCGTGAACTGCTTGTACTGGCACTGCGTTTGAGCCCTTTACGAACCTTTACAATGATACAACTTAATTTATTGTACTCTGACCTAGGATGTACCACCTTCGTAAGCCGTAAAGCAACTTATGAATTTCGGATGGAGACGTGCAGATGTCGGCTATATTTAAAAGCGATATCATCTTAGTCTTCAGCAGTAACGCATCTACGCTACGTACTACCTCAGAAAAGACATCAGTCCTACGTAAAATTGTATATGAATATCTATGGGTTGCAACGGCAACTTAATACTAGGTGGCCTGCATGATCATATGCTACTCTCCTAAATTGAAAAAAGTAAAAAAGTGTTAAAACTGTGATAGGCTAGAATGCGATTTGTTACTGTCACCTCTCTGACGCAGTAATTGGTCTACGGTGGATTATATGGAGTTTAAATCAGTTATTAAACAAACATCGTGTAAAAAGGCGTATTATAAAACCAATAATTATCTAAATGATAAGCTCATATGGTCTGAAACGACTCCAGCTCCACTTGCTCCATTAGTTTAAGTTATTATTTGTAAATTACATTTTAAAGATAAAAAACCTGTGTGTTTTGGAGTTTCTTTCGCCGACTCTTCTCCAAAACAAAACACCTTACGAGTCGGTGGTAGTTTAAAGAATTATGTTATATTTATAATTAGTAAAAAGAATTCTGTAAAGTAGACTCTTTGAATAAAAATATTTTGATTTTGATTTTTGATTTTGACCAGCGTGATGAAGGAGGTAGTGGAATTAGGGCTAATCCTTCTCATCCCGTACCCAGCATTGAGAAAGTAATAGGTTGATAATGATGTAACTCCAATTCCAGGTCTGGACAAGAATGTAGAAACAAGCCAGCTAAACGAAGCCTTCAAAGTGGCTATGATGATCGGCGACATTCGTCTTCTAGAAGAAATAGAAGGAGTAGCTGGAGACGTTTACATTCTAGATGCTTCTATAGTTGCGCCGAGCCATTTGGGGAAACTATCGCCGTCTGCTATAAAGAAGTTCTTGATTTGCGTACAGGTATTGAACAAAATTATTAGAAAAAGTAACGTTGACCATCTGTAAACAATCTCCCCCGTCACCGCAGTTTAGCCGTGACCACGAGCCATGTGACTGGTCGAAATATTGTAATCAAAAATCAAAACATTATAACCAAGCGGAACAAATATGTTCTACTGTGCAGTGATTACGTGATTGGCTTTGTAACCTTTGGTTCATGGGGTCCATGTGCCAAAATTTTTTTCAAACAAATAATCCCATGTTTGAGCAGGGCCGCCGGTGACAAGAGGGCTGGTTTTATATCTAGCACAGAGAATTGCGATTGCTATTCTGCCCGGGAACGCTACTACAAATTCTTCTGGCCCTACAAAGCATCTGGCCCTACAAGGTTTTAGACCTAATATCAATCATACTGTAAAGTATCGTTTATACAAGAATGGCTCTCACGCAATATGAACTGTTGCCTATCACATTGTCTCTCTGATTCTTAATATTTATAATTCAATTTATTTTATATTTTTAAACATTACAGGAAGCCTATCCAGTCAAGTTAAAAGAAGTGCACATTGTAAACACATCACCTATAATCGAGACCATTGTCAACTTGGTTAAACCATTCCTTAAGGAGAAAATTAAGAATAGAGTAAGTAACCTTTTTAATTTTAGAGAGTAGCTAATAAGTGTGGACCCCACTTGATGTTAATAGTCCCTGTAGCCATTGAAAATTACGTATAACCTCAAACCTATTTAGAAGTAGAAGAACTATAGGTAACACAGCTGTCATAATCTGCCGTAAAGCATTACTTATGTTTCGGTTGGAGAGGTGCGGTTGCCAGCTACACTTTGAAACGAGGCGACCATGTTGGTCCTCAGGAGTAGCAACGTATCTACGTTTGAGCTCATCTAGGATTTCAGTTGTGTTTGTGGTTGTACGCAGATGTCTATAGGCTGCGACTACTTAACATCAGGTGGTTTGCGTGCTCGTTTGCTACTCTTCTCACGTAAAAAACAGGGCTGAAGTCCTATCTGAGTTCGTCTCATATATCGACATTACACATCCACATTGCTCTCTTTAGAACTAAGATAATCGCTTGTGAATGTATCAGGTAACCAAACCTGTTCAACTATAAGGGCAGAGATGGTACCTCCCCGGTCGAAGTTCTACCACCTGTTTCATACCAATAACCATAACCATAGCCTACTTTTGTATCAAGATAGACATACTTAATTAATTTCTAAGTTTGCGTAAAATTATAATATATTCATTAATTCTGGCCTACATCCATATTTTAACAGAATAGATACGGATGTAGTTATATAACAACAATGAAAAAGGTGTACAAAATAAGTTTAATAATAATAATGGGTTTATAAATTCCTATTTTAATATAGGTACATAATAAGAAAATAATAATTGAGACAATAAGTTATGTGAACAAATTGCCAATTTTAATAATTAGTTTAAAAAATCGTTAATGGTATTTAAAACGGTATAATCACAAAGTATAACAAAGGAATATTTTTGTAGGTATTTTAAATATGTGTTCAATATTCCCGGTAGGTAAATAATTGATAGTTTTAATATAAATTTGTCATACATATATTGGTGCATTCTATGGACCGATTTGAGGGCAGTATTTGATGAAAATTGTTAAAGCATTTTAATTTCAAAGTCTTTTCTAAAGGAATGCAGAATTTATATATGCAATCGATACATTATATATATATATATATTAATATATATATATTAAGGAAATGAAAACACATTTACATTATCAACGCCATCTATTATGATATTCTTTAAACCTTATATTTGTTAGATTACTACACTCTCATTTAGTTTCCTTGCCAGCCAATAGATGGCAGAATTCACATATAAAGCTACAAGATACGGAAAATATAAATAAAACACATACGAATTATATAAGTAAATATAATAATTACTTAATAATTATAACGACATGTGATATCAATTAGTCCCACGTGATCGACTCTACGGGTGATAAGAGGGTCTGTATTGCGCATAGAATTGTAATTGCTATTCAACGCGGAAATGCGGCTAGCGTTCTTGGAACCATGTCTCCCTTTATATTGTTTAGATTAGGCTTTTATTATAATTAGCTTTAAGATTTTTATTATTGTATTTTCAGATATTTATTCACACCGATATTGCTACTCTCTACGATCACGTGCCTAAGGACATGCTGCCCGAAGAATATGGTGGTAACAGTGGATCTATTAACGACATCAATGGTAAGTTTTTTTGCCATTTTCAAGATAGGATCTATGTTTTCGTTCGAAGTACTGATCATACTTATTTGTAACATGAAGCCTTTTTAACATTTTAACACTATCCCTGAGGCACACTGCTGTGTATTGCGCGGCGCTACAAGAGTGCGAGCGGATATTACATCTGTGTATTCGTAGATGCTACACGGATGCTAAAAAATACAATATTTCAGTCTAGACAAATGTACTGCAGTTTAGTGCCGCTTCCCGCAATGCTGACCATATCTAATATAGGAGCGCCGCAAAGTGATAAAAAAATCACAAGCCCCATGAGGATAGCAAATCTTTCTTTTGGCAACCTTGATTTAAACTAGAATAATAATTGTGTTAAAAGGGTTAATATAACCAATATAACTAAACCCATACAGGCTGATTAATCCAATATAACTTGACCTCTACAGAAGTCTAACACAACCAAAATAAGTTGACCCCTACAGAAGACTGACACAACCAATATAACCTGACCTCTACAGAAACCTAATATAAACCAATATAACTTGACCTCTACGAATGCTTGAATAATCATTATTTTTTAACTTCCACAGAAGCCTGGATGAAAAAGTTAGACGAATACAAAGATTGGTTCAAAGCACAGGAATCGGTCAAAGCGAACGAGGCTCTACGACCTGGCAAGCCTACCAACTATGATGAGCTGTTCGGAATCGATGGATCGTTTCGACAACTCTCAATTGATTAATTATTTGATAGTTCTAAGATAAGGTATAAGGGATTCGATAAGTACAGATGTCTAAAAAAATCCGATATTTGATCAAATATTCCGATAGTGACATTTCCTGCGCTTTGGTTTTCCTTAGGAACATCATAAAATCTTTTCAAGCGGAACTTGCATGGAGCTAGTTACAGATGTTGTTAATTGCTGGCAAAGATTGCTTCCTATCGCTGGACTGCATGGTCGTTTGCCACTTCAATTTCATAAAAAAAACTGGATTTCTGGACACTCTTTCTATTCATAGCACAACAAGGAATTCTAGAATAGTATTAGTTATAAATAATTGTTTCGTGAAGTAAGACAGTGATTTGGAAAAATAAACAATGGACTGGTACTTTATGGAACTTAATATTATGTCAGCCATTCATTTAATAAATAACTAATCAACAATCCAGTCGAATATTCTTAAGTCATTGAGTCAATTATAATCTATAATATGCAT